>CAUYRH010011324.1:0-25548 GCA_963574655.1 Perodicticus potto | reverse complement strand
TCACCCTGGATAGAGTGCCGTGGCATCACAGCTCACAGCAACCTCCAATTCCTGGGCTCAAGCAAGTCTCCTGCCTCTGCCTCCCAAGTAGCTGGGACTACAGGCGCCTGCCACAACGCCCGGCCATTTTTTGGTTGCAGCCACCATTGTTGTTTGGCGGGCCGGGGCTGGATTCGAACCCACCAGCTCAGGTGTACGTGGCTGGCGCCTTAGCCTGTTGAGCCACAGGCGCCGAGTCTCTCTAGAACTTCTTATTGGTACTCTGAGAATTGTCTTATTGAAGTGTGAATTGAAATAATCCTTCTTTACTAATCTCAGGGCTAAAAGTCCAATCATCTTCAAGCTTCCAATTCTCAGTACTCTCAGGATTTTGAATATCTAGAACATCTTGGATATTTATAAAGAAAATCTTGTAGAGATAGTATGATCAAGGAAGGTGTGTACCTCTAAATGAAGAAGCCCTTTTTTAAGATTCCATCCCTAAAGCACAGTTTACACAGTTTTAAATCTACAATGTCACACTACCATATGTAATAATGGCCTCCATTAGTGTCTTATCTACCATAATGTGTGCATGTGCAAGCACACCATGAACAAACAAAACCCAGAGGATGAATTGGTTCTGAGGTCTAGCTTTGCCTGTTTCCCTTAAGAATTGAATTATCTCCTGTTCTTTCCAACCTCAAGTCATCCTTTTAGAAACATTAACATTTCCCTTACTAACTACTGGTCTTAATTCTAAGTATCTATTAAGTGAATGATAAAGTTTCAAATTTGCAGCTGTAATGTAGAACAATCCTCTCCATCCTTGGGCATGGAAAGCCCCATTATTCAAAGTCCTTGAGGTTCACAAGGAAAAGGGGTGAGTACTAGTGGGAGAGCCACAGAGGAAAATCAGTCTGAAAATCCTGGGTACTTAAGATTAGATTCCAAGTCCTAGGACAACATTTTCTGCCTGAACTTTTAGTTTGTTCCACTTGTAAAGGGATATGGAGATGAAGAGGAATTTGGAACCCTGAAAACAATGTCCTATGAGAGACTCACACACTTCTATAACACAAGCCCAAACTGTTATATTGTAAGTCCTATGAAAGCAGGGAATTGTGAACTGGACCCTGAATTTGACCCTTTTGACCCTGATATTTAGTGGGTGCTCAATAAATGCTTCTTTGTTGGCTAAAGGATTGATGAAGAATGAAAGGTGAATGACATATTTACTTTGTATCCTTTCTATACTTCATTTTTCTTCTTTTAATCATCCTTAGTCTTTGCCAAGTATTTTTAGAAATTCAGTATTGTCTCATATGCTTAGAGATTAGGTTTTTAAAAATATCAATAGTTAAGCCAGAGGTTAAAAGCAGCATATGGGAAGTGACATATCTTTGGAACCAACGAATGAGAGGGACAGAAATGTGGATGGAAGAAAGAAACCCTACAGAGAAAGGGACACCTGAGAGATCAAACCCAACGATCCAGGTCTATCTGTGATTGTAATTTTAACCACTGTTTTTAAACAGGATGTTTATTCCTTTATATGCAGGTGATTCCACAAAACTTTGTTTAAGTAAAAAAAATAGAGGCGGAATGTCAATTGTTAAAACTAGGTTTCCAGGAATCCAAAATGAATAAAATAGTGAAAAGACAGAAGGTTTCAAGTGAAGAGAAGTAAATTATTTCAGGAAGAACCACACTTGGGACCCCTTCTCAACTTACTGACCCTTCTGTATCAGCCTCACTCCAGAAACATTCTTTTTTCTGAGTTTTAAAATGACAGTTTACAAAGGGCTGGGCCTCCAGGACGTGATGGATAACAAATGGAAAAAATACTACAGAAAAGAATGATAATTTCCCTAAATCTAAGGAAATTATGTGGACTGTTTCATCCACAAAAAGTTTTCTCTTTGCACATGAATCTGTGTATTAATTTGGCTCAAGAAAACTGCATGTAACCCTTTAGGTTCCACCCAGGCACAAGGACCAGTCCTGGACCTGGTCATGCAAACTGCATCTGGAATCCCAAGTGTTCAATTTTAGAGCTCAAAATGCTCTTCTTTCATCTTGATACAAACATTGCCTAAAAGGGGTTGTTTGCTGAAGGGCTAAGAAAACTCAGTGAAAATCTTTTAGCCAGTGGTTCTTTCCTTTCCTGCTATCCAGTCTTCCTGTTCTTCAATCCCTCACCCTCAGTCCCTTACAATTCATTCACCCAGCATCATGCTGCCAAGTTGTTCTTATGCTGATTGATTCCAGACTTGCTTCAAGGAAGAAAAAACCATAGTCTCATGTAAGGATAGAGATGCAAGTGAATGCAAACAGTATTTCCTTGACAGGAAGAAGATGAAAGTGAGTATGAACAGTGTTTCCATGCGAGGCAGAAGACACCATGGTCATGATCCTGTTTATAGAAACTTTATACACTTCTCTAGAGAAGAATATTTACATCACTCACTCTGAGAGTAACTGGTGTTCCCTTTCTGCCTGTGACTAGCTCCTCCCTAACAGCCAATGCATGCTGCTTTTTATAAGAAAGGGATCAGACTAATGGTGCCAAAGTTCTGCAGAGGTAGACAAAGACTCTCCCAGGAAGGTGAACATTCGCCTTTTTAAAGCTGAGCAGAGCAAAAGAAAGTGCACAATCAAAATAAGATGAATTGCTTTGTATAACCAGCATGAAAGGGAAAGGACTCTTGAAAGATTTTGGGGGTCTTTCTTTCTTGAAAAATATAGCAGCCTTTAAAATAAGTATGATTTTCTTCAAGGTCTGAAAGACTCCATGATCTCACTTTGAGCTCTGAGTTTTGAGCTTTGAGCAACAACACTCCCAGATTAGTCAGGATTCTACCAAGAAATAGACCCAATAGGGTGTGTATGTGTGTGTATGCGTGTGTGTGTGCGCATGTGCACGTGTGCGCACCCTTGTGCATTATAAGAAATTGGCTCACATGATTTTGGAAAGTGACAAGTCTCAAGGGCTATAGTCAACACACTGAAAACCCAGGAGAGATGATTATGTAAGCTTCAGTTTAAAAGCCAGCAGACTCAAGACCTAAGAAGAGCTGATATTTCAGTTCAAGAGTGAATGCAAAAAAAAAAAAAAAAAAACAAACTGATGTCTCAGATCAAACAAAAATCTCTCTTCCCCTGGGGTCAACCACATGGTTGTAACTCTGAAAACCAACAGACTGGATGAGTTCCAGTAACACTAGAGAGAACCATCTGCTTTACTTTGTCCACCTGTATAAATGTTAATGTCTTCCAAGAAAACACTTGGAATAATACAGTAGAACCTCCACAGTTGATCTCCTCCCTATTTTGACCACCTCTTTAAGTGGACCTAATTTTCATAGACAAGACATGTGTCATGTATACGTATCAGTACAGTAGGCCTAGTTCCTTATGTTGATAACCTCTGCATGTTGACCAGTTTGTCACAGTCCATTGCAACTTACAGAGATTCTGCTGAATTTGGCCCAAAATCTTGGCACGTGTGGCCCAGTCAAGTTGACACATTAACATCACAACTCCATTCATCCCTACCACATTGCTTATTTTAATAGTTGTCCCTAAATTAAAGGGAGAAATATAGCATAGAGAAAGAGGAAAGGGAAAAAGAGGGGCATGACTCTCCCAGAAACATCCCAATATAATTTCTTTATCCTGATGTCCGAAAGGGAAAAATATGTATTAGCTTGATTTATGACAGTTTATAAAATCAGTTGTTTAAATTATGAAACAAGTCACTGTAATGTTGCTCAGTTTAGTGTAATTGTTTTTTTTTTTTTTAATGAGAGATATGGAAACTGAAGTGCTGAGTCTCATTGCTTGGAGAGAAATTTTACTGTCACATCATATTAATTTCTCCCACTGAACCCACCCTGAAAACTTTAGCTTCTCTCTCTACTCAAGGGGTCTTTGTAAATGCAAATATGCTGGTCTTCAGAGACTGAGGGCACATGTTGAAGTGTCAGGAAACCTCCAGAGGCACCTGGGTTATTCACAGATTGATTGGTGGCACAGTGAGTAGATTGGGACAACAGGGGATCTGATTAAGTATTACAAGATATGAGTTGTTACAGCGATGAGTGAGAGAGAAGGGATTGGGAGGAGAATAGAGATTGTATTGCAATTTAATCAAGAGCTAATTCCTACAGTCTCATCCAAGATTGGCACACCTCAGAGCTTGATGTCCTATGTTGGTAGGCTTTAACTAGTTGACGGTACATCATAGTTTATGGTAACCCAAATGACTTCTTTCTTTACCTCACTACCCCAGCATCTCAAATGGCCATGAAAATGATGCTACTAAAATGTTCTTAAAATGATTCAAAAAAATTCAGTCAGGGATAAAAGTGGCTGCCTTAGTCTCTTAGATCTACTGAGAGAAAGTTCCAAGTGCAGTCCAGCAGCTTGTCCTGGAGTCCTCAACCTCTGACATCCCACATGCCTGCTCTGTGGCCTTCATTAGTGCACCAGCAGGCAGTTTCCTTGGACTTCTGCCTCATCTTTCTCCTTTTGACCTTCAGCCTGTGCATTCACTTCTTCCTCCACTTGGCTCTCATGGTGTGGAGGCTTCTAGAAAGATAGACTGAGGCTGAGACCCATTCATAATTACTGATGATACATTTGGGGGTCAAACAAAGTTAAATCATGGGGAACTCTTTAGTTTCTGATGGATCCTGAATTCAACTGTATGATTGAAATTTTAGACGAATTTGTAGATTCTCTTGTCATATGTCACTTGTTTCATAGAGGTATGGTATGATTAAAAATGACTGAGGTAAAAAAAAACGTGGCCACCTTACACATTTCATATTCAGAAGATTTTTCTGGTTGGCAGATGAAAATATTTCTGACCTGAAAAAAGAGAGAGAGCAAGCCAGTGCTCCTAATCTTAAGTGGGGTTAGTAGGCACCACTGTTTTAGCTTTAAATTGAGAATCACACAGAGGGGTAGTTGTTAGCCACTCAAGTGTTGGTCACTTGACAACATGGACCAGGTTGCCAACTTGGATGTGGGTGTGTGGAAGGGTGGGTTTGAAAAGAGATATATATGGGGCAGCACCTGTGGCTCAAAGGAGTGGGTTTTCGGTCCCCTATACTGGAGGTGGCTGGTTCAAACCCAGCCCTGGCCAAAAACTGCAAAAAGAGAGAGAGAGAGAGAGAGATACAAAGGGTGGGATAGGGGAATGAGGGAGTGGAGGAGGAGGGAGGAGGGAGAGGGATGGGGTCATGGTGTATGGCATACGTGTTGAGGGTGGGACACATTTATAAGAAGGACTTATGGCTCGGCGCCTGTGGCTCAACAGGCTAAGGCGCCAACCACGTACACCTGGGCTGGCAGGTTCGAATCCAGCCCGGGCCCGCCAAACAACAATGACAACTGCAACCAAGAAATGGCCGGGCGTTGTGGCGGGCGCCTGTAGTCCCAGCTGTTTGGGAGGCGGAGGCAAGAGACTTGCTTGAGCTCAGGAATTGGAGGTTGCTGTGAGCTGGGATGCCACACCCTCTATCCAGGATGACAGCTTGAGGCTCTGTCTCAAAAAAAAAAAAAAAGAAGAAGAAGAAGGATTTATTTAACAAATGCAATCAGTGTTAGCTAATTCTTTGTACCCTCAATGAATCCCAAATAATAAAAAAAAATAAATAAATGAAAAGAGATAAATAAAATGCTCAGGAAGCTGAACACGGTGGTTAACACCTATAGTTACAGCTATTCTGAAGACTGAAATGGAGGATCATGTGAGGTACAGTGGGCTACAATTGTGCCACTGCATTTCAACCTGGGTGATAGAGCACAATCTCATTAACAAAAAAATACTCAAGCATAGGTTTGTTAGTGTTTGAACCTATATTCTCAAGCTGCCTTTCAGCAGCATTATATGCAGCTGGGATGGGGAACTCCTGCTATTATTCAGGATCCCTCAGGCATCTTACAGGGATGCAAGATCTTTCCAAAAGAAATAATTCTTTTCTTTGTGTGGGTTACTTGCTTGGAAAAGAATTATAGATTTAGTGCATTTAAAACAGGTTTGCAGCTATCCTTCTCTTTTGATATGGACTTTCTTCTGTAGAAATATCACCCTGAGGTTCACCTAGCAATGGAGAAGGCCCAGAAGGCATGTAGAAAAACACCTTGTTAAACTAAAGAAATAACTGCTTACCTAGCACACAAAAAGCACAAATTATAAAGCATTTTGGTATCATAATTAAATTTTTTTATTAATAAGTATGCCCTTATACAATGACAATTTAAAAACCAAAAAAGGAATTTTTGGAACGCATATAACATTACCTCCAATAAAAAAGATACAATAAATATGTAATTTGTTTATATACACATGTATTTCAAAATAACTAAAAAGCAGAATTGGAATGTTCCTAACACAAAAAAAAGATAAATGGTTAAGGCTATTGATACCCCCATTACTCTGATTTATCTCACAAATTATGTGTCTATATTAAAATATCATATATATGACATAAATATGCACAGGTATTATGTAACCATAACAATTACAATTAAAAAACACAAAATTCTATAAAGCACTAACAAGTTAAATGAATGGGGGTGAGGCTGCAGCAGCAAAGATGTAAACAGAAAAATCACGGAAGAAATTTCAATAACCAGTATAGATAAGACAAAAAGATCTGAGTTATTAGTAATCATGAAAATTCAAATTAAAACCACAAACTTCACATTTATTTTACTGGAAAAAAATTTAAAAAGTCTGACAATAGCAAATCATGGCAAGGATCTGGAGCTATTGGGATATCTAGACTTTGTTGGTGAATGAATAAATGAGTATAAGCTATCTGAAAAACAACTTGACAGTAACCATAAAATTGAAGTTGCACAACTTCCCTGAGCTGGCAATTCTACTTCTTTGTATATACTCTTAAAGTGTTCTTGAACATGTATACCAACAAACATGAGAAAAATACTCATAACAACATTAGTCCTAACACCAAGATCTGGAAACAACCCAAATGTCCATCACCTGGAGAATGAATGGATCATGATATATTCAAACATCAACAAATGAAATACAAACAATAGCAAAATATAACAACCAGATTTATGCATTATAAAACGTAATTGGGGAAAATTTGCAAAATGCATATGATTATATATGGATGAAAAATATGGAAAACAATGCTCTTTGAGATTCATCCAAGTTTTAGTCAAAATATGAATAGAAATGTAGGTACAAAAATCACTAAATTCAAGATGGTGTTTTCCTGAGAAAGAATGGAAGAATAATGGATAGCGTTTCAAGGATGTGTAGTTTCATTGTCAATATTTATTTTTTAATTCATGTTCTTAATGATATTCAATGTGTTATTTTAATATCCATTTTTGAGTCTTAAATACAGTGAATGAATTCTGTTTATTTTTAATTGACATAAAATTATATTGTTTATTGTGTACAATGTGATGTTTGAAATATGTTACATATTATGTAATGGCAAAATTAAGCTAGTTAACATATGCATTAACTCAGTAGAGCTCAATGGTAGAGCATTTGACTGTAAAGAAAATAAACTTAAAAAAAAATGAAATTCCTTAAAAATAATCATGGTAGCTGGCAATGTCCGGTAACACTCTTATTCCCTTTACTTCAGAGCAAAATATTATTCACACAAACATTCTCCACATTTCCTCCAAAGCTGTATTATTTTCTCAAAGATGTAATAATAAAGAACTGGAAAAACAAAGAAAACCTGATTTTACATCAGGAAGACATTACACTATGGCTAAGTAACCTGAATAACATATAAAGTGGATATTTATTTTTGTCCTGTGTTGTGTGTGTATATACATGTGTTTAATCGCCTTCCATTTCATCATTCTTTTCTTTTGTTTCTTTCAGTTTGTTTTCCACTTTCTCTTTGATTTCATTGGGGTTCCTCATAATCTGTATTTGGAGTTCTTCATCTGTCACTTCAATGTTTTCATTTTGATTGATATCCATTACCAGAGAGCTGGTGTTCCCTTTTGTGGGTGTTCTTTTGCTCTGATTTTTCATACTTCCAAAGTTATGGGGGTTTTTTGGTGGATAAAATAATTTTTATTTAACTTTAGTCTGATAATGATGATAAGATATGACTCAGAGTGACTTATACATGTGTATATATATATTTTTTTGAGACAAAGCCTCAAGCTGTCCCCCTTGGGGAGAGTGCTGTGGCATCACAGCTCACAGCAATGTCCAACTCCTGGGCTCAAGTGATTTTCCTGCCTCCTCCTCCTAAGTAGCTGGGACTAGGGTGCCCACCACAATGCCTGGCTATTTTTTGGTTGCAGCCATCAATTGTTGTTTGGCCTGCCTGGGCTGGATTTGAACCCACCAGCTCAGGCGTATGTGGCTGGCACCTTAGCTGCTTGAGTCACAGGTGCCTAGCCACAGTGACTTATATTTTGAGTGTGAATTCTTTAGAAGGATCCAGAAATTATGTATAGTCAATATCTAATATAGCTAATAAAATTCAATTAACAAAACTAAAAGCTTAGAACTGTCATTAAATAAGAAAGTTTTTTAATCATTAGAAATTATCTCAGATTTGTCATTTTGATGGTACCTTGGATCTGTTAACTTTCTCTTAACCCTGCTTCTGCAATTCCCTGGGATCTATAATTCCATGTAATATACCTGTTATAAAATGAAATCTGGTAATTGCTAAACTATGACTCACTGAGCAGCCTTGTCAAATTTAACAAACATTATTGTGATATGATACAAGTACTAGTGAGGAAACAAGTTTTCATTTGAAGAAATAAAATAGTATCTTAAAAATTGAATGATCATATGGTATCTTTGTTTTATATACATTTCACGCTTTTCCAGCTTGATGGAAAGACCATATCTTTGTATCTTCAATGATTCAGGTGGTGCTTTATAACTAGCTATAGCCCAGCTTAAAGTAACACAAATTTTGGAGCCAGACCAGACTTCAAAAATAGTCATTCCTTCTTATCTGGAGCAGCTGTTGCTTCTTATTTTTGGATTTTCTTTTGTTTAGATGGGATTTCTCCCATCCCCCTCACACACTTATAAGGGTGTATTTGTAGCATATATTGGGTAAGAACCTTTGTCTTTGCTTATTGGTGCTTTGATGAGGGTCTAGGTTCTGGATAGATACCTTGGTTATAGATATCCTTAGTGTGGTGGTTTTCTCAGTTGTTAGTTGTTTCTAGGCTGTAGCAGTGGTGAGCTATGTGTGTGGGCAGATTCCCCATCTTGTTGATGAGGGAGGATGGAGGTCTTTGAAATCTTTTCTCTTTCCCCAGTCTTAATTATATTTATATTAAACTGGCATGCCCAGTTTAATCTTGGAGATAATAGGTTGTATTTGTGGGTCAGACTCATCTGCACCCTGTATGATTGAGTCAGTAAATGGTGTAAAGGGCTGTGCAAATTGACCTCCCTGTCAAATGGGTGGCACTTACCAGAAAGAAGAGGCTGAAGTATTGTTTTGGAGACCTGTGACTTAGTATAGCTCCTCAGGAGCAGCACTGGTACACCCCAAGTGGTGGGAGGGGCCCTGGAACTTCCATCTGTGTCCTTATTGTACACCACAGCAGAGGTGGGAGTGAGGACTGAAGCTGGTCAGGGCTGGGTTGAGTGAGCCTTCCCTTAAGCACCACAAAAGCTGTAAAGGTAGCCATCTCACCAGGTGTGAAAAATCACCTTCCAGGATTCTGGGGAAAGCCCTTAGGATGGGTTGAAGTGGTCCCACCCAACTAGAAAGTCTGCTTGTGAAGGCACAGGCCATCTGGGGTCCACAATCTGGCTGTTGGGAGCAGGCTTTGCTCTCCCTTCCCTCCCCTACTCTCTCCAATATCTGCCAACAGGCAGGACCTCAAACTAGCTTAGTTCCCAGCAATGGTGCTGGGGGCTGGGAGCTTCCCTGTCCAAGATTCCCCATTGGGCTTTTATGTGGGGAGTGGGAGTGGTTCATGAGGATGTTGTGGTTGGACCCATGCCACACTCTCTTTTTAGCTCTTCCCATATGTGCTCCCTTGCCTCCCAATATTTGTTCACAAGCCTTCCCTCGGTGCCCCTGAACAACATGATAGAGTATTAAGGGTACAGGATCTAGCTTGTAGGCCTGTCCCCAGTTTCCTGAAGATCAGTCCCTGACTGTTTCAGTAAGAAGAAGTGTGCTTATGAGGTGCTCAAACCGATTTGATGTCCCTCATCTTTGGGGTTGGGCCTCCTCTAATGGACCAGCCAGGCAAGGAGCATTCAGGAGGGCCAGTGAGCAGAGAACTCACAGTCTGAGCACCCTTAGTCTGTTGTATAACTTTAGGAAAAACTGTTTGAGCCCCACTGTCTGTGGAAGCCCCCACAGAAGGAAAGTAGCACCTCCTGAGAGCCCCATCTCAAGTATCTCTCTCAACATCTATAGGAAAGAGAAAGGCATAGGAAGAATAGAGACTGAAGGGAGCAAAGCTAGCTAGCACCCTGGTCACCTCTCGGAAAGAAAGCCCACTCAGAATGTCCACACTCTGGAGTCATGCAGATCCCCTGGGACTCACTGATCCTTGTGGCTCTAATATTCTGAGCTGGAGCTGAAAAATGTTTATGAGGGTGTGTGCAAGACAAAACCTAGGCAGGTGAAGCCACATTGGGAGGACAAAGGTGCACAGAGGGTGGAGAAGCAATATGAGGCCTGCTGACTCAGCTCAGCTCTATGGTGACTGGAAGTGACCTTGGGAGGAGGTTGGCAGGCTGGTTGGTACTTTTGCCCAAGAAGTTCCCAGATCTCTGACCACTGTAGCATTTGGGTTCATGATGGTACAAAGGCTCTTCAGCAGCTCAGTAGCCTGCTGACTTCCAGAGATGGGAGGGAGGGAGAAACAAACCACTCCACCTATCCTTTTTGCTTGACTCCACATCTCTTAGAGACCAATATCTGCTGATTTCTTGCTCCCTCTTGGTTCTGCTCCACAACTTTTTCCTATCTGATCTCTGGTATGTTCTGATATATTTTCATCAGAATTGCACCTGATCTATGTTTGTTTGTTTTCTTTTTCATTTAAAACTTTTTTTTTCTTTCTGAAACAAACTGGCAGCTGATGTCTCTGGTTAGCCATCTCATCTCTGCTTCCCCCATTTTTCCTTTTTATTAATATCTTCATTTCCCTCTAAAGGACTCTCCCTCCTCCATTCACAACCACAAAGTTTTCATGGACTTCTGTGGAGGATGTGACCTCTGTCAAAGCCATTCACCAGGCTATAATGATTGATTTAAAAGATTCTGCAAGAAGTCCTTGGAAAGGGACCATTATTATTTTACCATGCACTAGCTGAGACCAAGAGAGAATTATGTGCCAATGCTTCTTTAGGCTCTTTGGAGCAGGGCTTCTTCAGTTATAAAGATCCATGTGGAGACCCAAATGAAGAAAAAGAATAGGAGAACCTAGGTCCTGCTGGATTTGTCAAATCTTGCAATCAATCTGGGTTTGATGCCAGTGCCACCTTCAAGCTCTTCAGAAGTGAATGAAGGTCAATATATTCTCTTCAAGAACATGATCTGGCCTTTCCCTGTCTTAGCTGAAATGGTTCTAACTGTTAAATCTTTCAATATGAGTAAAATATCAAAATTAACCCTCTTGTTAGTAATAGTAGCAATCACAGTTTTGGCTCAAATGAGAGCACTGTGCCCTCTTGGCCTATCCATCTCCCACCTGCTGGGTCATCAATTCCCTGAGATGCCTTCCTAAACACCTCAGGAGCTAACAAAGGAAACACAGGTGGCTCCACTCAGATGCAATACCTAGTTCTTTTGTCACAGAATTGCCTAATCAAAACAACTAAAATTGGCTTCCCAGAAATTAAACCCTTCTTTAGACTAAAAACACTTATTTTAGCCAAAAACACTTGATGAAGACCCAGTGAGGGGGTCATTATTATCTTCATTTTGAATAATGGAGAAAAATGAAGGAAAAGGAGATGAGTCTGTGAGGAGGTAATTTGTTTCTTCTGTCAGTTGTTTTGCAACACAGGTGATGACCTAAATATAAAGATTCTTTAAACAGCATGTACCCAGACTAATGAAAATCAAAGTTCAAGGACGTATTTCAATTCTGATGAACAATCCACCCATTTGTAAGGATTTATCGACTAGCTGGGGAATATTTAAAATTTGCATTTCACTTGCCACTTTAGAAATTTTTTTCTAAGAGCATTTAATCTTCTTTCCTCTCTCTCTGTTCTTTAAAAGGTCTTGACTTGCTATTCTTAAATGAAGTTATCCCTGTCTGCTTCTTCAGTGAAATGAAACCAACTTTAAATAACTCACCTACACAGTTAAATTTTAAAACTTTTTCAACAAAAGTTTTCTCTCAAAGTCCCTACATGCTGTGATGCCACTGTTCCTATTCTATTCTATCCTATTCCATTCCATTCTGTTTAAGATATCTGGATATAGTCCCACTAAATTAGCTACTGTGGAAATGATTTCTCTCTTTCAGAGCTGCTTTGTATTTGTTTACCAAAAGCTTGGAACCAGAAAAGCCATCATCTTTTTCTTTGAATTCCTTCATCTTTTGTCTAATATAAGAATATTTTCAATTACTGAAATATCCCAACGAGTGAACTATGGAGGAACAAGAGGCTCCAGTTAACAATCCTCAGTCCTCCTACAGAAACATCAATTTTGGCCACTGGCCATAAATTAAACACCTTTGTGGGATGATGATGGAGTCTGGCTTAGGTTTCAGCACTGTGATAGAGCAAAATATCCAGAAAAGGATGCATTGAAGAGGGTCAGAAGAGTGGTGTCCTTTTGCTCAAAAGCATATCTCTCCTCAGGTAGCACAGTTTGGTTTTGAGAGAAGCCCCCTGAGTTTGCAAGTTTTCCCAAAGAGTCAGTTCAATTATTTCCCCTGTCACACCTAGACAGGGGTGGGGAACCTGCTGCTTTTTAATTTATTATAAAATAGATCGAAAGGATTTTTCTGTGAAAATTGTCAAAGTCCACATCTAGAGACCTAGAAGACCACAGGTTCCCCTGCGGATTCTGGCTTCAAAAGGACATTTCCAGTTATTTATCTTTGGCTCTTAGGTGAATTGAGTGTCCTCTTCACAAAGACTCATACTACAGGCTCTTTTCCCAACTTGTGGGTAGGTTTATCCAAAAGGGGACATTGGCAGGTGAACAGCAGACAGAGAGAGAACCACATTTTCCCCTTCTTGGCACTGGCTGCATCTTCCAGGTGATCTTCCACTCTTGTTGAAAGCCTCTATCTGATTCTGGATTCTATCTGGTAACTTTACTCCTGTCCTCTGTACACACCCACTCATGCTGCTATTGCAGATCAAGGAGCAGAAGCAGCTTTCTACTGTGGCTAACTTCTGGGTTGCTCGCTCCTCCTTTGTTTGGCTTTGCAATGCATCAAGTGCGTTTGTTCGGCAGCTTTCATATTCCTTCCACTGAATTACCTATCTTTCACTGTGTTTTCCATACTTGACTGTGACTGATATTTGGCTTAAGATTGGCTTATATTTATTATTAATTTAACCTATATCTTGAACTTTAGTTTTGGACTGAGGGTCCAAAATTCAAGACAGAAAGATATCATAGAAAAGTGAGCCCAATATTCTGCATGAAGTTTTCTCTTAAGGCATTTTCCAATTTCTAAAAGGCTGAGAAATCAAACAGAATTTAAGAGATTATAAAGCTAAGCAGATATTTCAGTGATCTTAAAAGATGAGAGAGAAAGAGAGAGGAAAAAAATATTTTAAAGCCTGCCACAGAGGAATGATCTGGGAAACAGCACAAACACCTATTTGAGACCTCAGAATGGCCCCTTCTAGGAATAAGAACAAAATGGAAGTAGGTCAGTCCTTGAAAGGTCTGAAACAAAATCTCAAGACATCTCCCTCAGTCGCTGATTAAATCAAGGTGGTCTTCCCCAAGTGGTGTATCAGAGGAAAGTTAAATTCTGTCTAGAAAAATATAAATCATCCAAAGCTTCTATAATTTAAAAATACGATAAAACAAATTAAGCATGACTGAAAAACAGATCCCATAAACAAAAATCAAAAAAGAAAAGAGAAAATGAACAGAGCCATAATATAATAAAACTCCAGTTGTATAACTCCAGAATTTTAAGATATCAGTCAGGCACTTAAAAAAACACTATACTTTATATGTTTCAGAAAAACATGAAAAATTTCACTGCTGTACTGGAATCTGTAAAAATGATCTTCTGAAAATTCTATTTAGAACTGCATTAATTTTAATATATGGGTTCAACAGCAGTTTGGTTTAAACAGAACCAATTAGAAGTAAACTAAAATAGGGGATGGTAGAAAATAGCAAGATCAAAACACAGACAGAAATATAGAAAAAAATTTAGGCATGGTTAAATGTCTAAATATGCGTATGTGAAATCTGAGGCAGAAAAAAGGGCAAAAAATTGTTTAGAGAGTTATAGGCTAGAATTTCATAAAATCTAATGAAAACCCTAAAGACCAAATTCAAGAAGCTTTGCATATCATAAAAGAATAAACAGTAAGAAATCTACATTTAAGAATATTATAGTAAAATTGCGGTAATCAAAGTCAAAGTGAAAATCTTAAACACAACCTGAAAAAAATGAAAGTTCATTAGCTTCAAAGAAGCAACAGAAAGATAGACACAAAAAATAATAGGTAAAACAATACTGAGTTTTGAAATGATATATCTGGTAACTTAGATTTCTCTATCTCAAAAATGATGGTAAAATACTTTTCAGAAAAACAAAAAGAGAAAATGTGTTACCAGTAATAACACACTAAAAGAATTAAAACATAAAGAGAAAAGAATCATAATGAAGACTATTCAACTAAAAATTCTTAAAGACATAAACTTCTTTTTCCCTAACAAGATTTACAACATAGACTTAATAATACATGTAATGTGCTATATATGTATAATTTGATGTATAAAATGAGTTTTAAACAACTATAAATTGATAGTTAGAGATTTTAGTGTCTCTCTCACAGTAATTGATAAGAAGATGTGAAATCAGTGGAGCTATAAAATAAAAACCAAGTGTTGTCATATATATGCAGGTATGTGGGTGTGTATACCTGTGTGTGTGTGTAAAAGTATGTAACACTAATCATTAGAGAAACACAAATCAAAACCGCAGTGTAGATACCACCTCAAGCCTATTAGAATGGCTGTTACTACCAGCAACAACAGAAATGAGAAATGTTGCCAAAAAATTAAAGAGAAGAGAACTCTTGTACACCATTGAGGGCAAAATAGAAGTACCAATAATCCTATTTCTGAGTATATGTCCAAAGGAATTGAAATAATAATCTGAAAGAGGTACCTGAACTTCCAGGCTCATTGGAGCATTATTCACAATAGTTATGATATGGAAGCAACCTAAATGTCTAGTGATAGATGATGAATGGATAAAGAAAGAGTGGTATATCCATACAATGGCATATTACTCAGGTGGTTTTTTTTTTTTTTAAGAGACAGAGTCTCACTATGTTGCCCTCAGTAGACGAGTGCTGTGGCATCACAGCTCACAGCAACCTCCAGCTCCTGGGCTTAGGCGATTCTCTTGCCTCAGCCTCCTGAGTAGCTGGGACTACAGGTGCCAGCCACAATGCCTGGCTATTTTTTTTATTGCAGTTTGGCCGGGGTGGGGTTCAAATCCACCATCCTCAGTATATGGGGCTGGCACCTTACTCACTGAGCCACAGGCATCACCCTATTACTCAGGCTTTAAGAATATAAAAAAATACAGCTGTTAGCAACAATATAGATGAATTTGGAAATCTTTACCCTAAATGAAACAAGCTAAAAACAAAAAGACCATGTACTTTAGGATCTAACTTGTGGAATCTATAAATATAAAAATCATAGTAGCAGAGTTGAATAATGGTTGCCAGGCCATGGAGGCAGGAGGATATGGGTGGGCGATGGTTAATGCATATAAAATCTCAATTATGTAATATAAATAAAATATGCAGACCTACTATACATAATAGCAGTATATTTTGAGCTAGTTTGCAGTTAAGTGGATGTCCTCATTTTGTATTAATTTATTAATCTACAAGCTTAAGATTTGTGTACCTTAGTGCTTTATATTGTATTTCAATAAAACTCTTCATTAAAAAATGCTGAGAAAACTAGGTGACCTTGGGTTTGCCAATGAAGTTTTTAAATATAACACCAAAAGCACTATCCTTGAAAAAAAAATATTGATAAGTTGGACTTCATTAACATTCAAGACTTCTGCTCTGTGAATATCCTTATAAGGAGAATGAAAAGATACAACACCAAATGGAGGAAAATAGTTGCAAAATGTATGCAGTAAAAATACCTTATGACCCAAATATATAAAGAGCTCTTAAGCTCATTCACATAAAAACAGACAACCCAATTTTTAAAAAAATGGGAAAAAGATCTGGACATAAAATAAAAAAAAATGCAGATGAAAAATTAGCACATGAAAATATGCTCAATATATGCCATTAGGGAATTTCAAATTGAAACAATGAGGTCATTTTAATCCCTATATTGAAACAATCCTTATTGAGGTTGTTCCGATCACTATACACTTATTTAAATGGCTGAAATTAAAAGAAAACCTAAAACCTGCAAATATCAAATGTTGGGGAGGATGTTGAACAACAGGAACTCTCATTCATTGTTGCTAGGGAATGCAAAATGACACAACCACTTTGGTAATTTCTTACAAAGCTGAATATAGTTTTACTATATAATCCAGCAATCATACTCCTAGATATTTATCCAATTGAGTTGAAAATTTATGTCCATACAAAAACCTGCGTACAAATGTTTGCAGCAGACTTACTCATGATCAACCAAAAACTTAAAGAAAAATTCAGTCCTTAATCAATGAATGGATAAACGGATTAAAGTATACCTACATAATGGGATACTATTCAGTAATAACAAAAGTAATGAGCCTTTAAGCCATTAAATAATCATGAATGAATGTTAAATTCTTATTACTTAAAAAAGAATGTTTGAGAAGGTTCTAACTGTCCATTTGTAGGACATTATAGCAAAGCAAAATTCTGGAGATAATAAATCAGTGGTTGCTACTCTTTTGGGGATGAAGCCCAGGGGAGTTTATAAAATGGTGAGACATTCTGTATGATGCCGTAATAATGGACACCTGACACTACATTTGTCAAAACCTACAGGATTTATGGCACAAATTGTGAACTTTAAGGTATTCACACATAAAAAAAAGATTTAGAATTTCAAGGGAATTCAGATGGTGGCAAAAGAATTTATTACAAACGAAACAACCTCACTGAAAGGAATGGGGCGAAAGTTCTTAACCTAAGTAACTTTGGAAATAAGTGGAGCCTGGAAGATGAAAGGTGAAAGAAACTCTACTAAGATTTATTTTTCCTTCAGTGGCACAGCTTAACAAATATGTAACTTCTCCATTTGTATACTGATATAGAACAATTAAGTACCTGGTTGGCAGATGCTGGGAACCAGGTTTCTCACTGTCAGCATGGAAGATTACAGATATGCAAATGGAGAGTTCTGTAATGGATTAGAGTTGGAGATATCAGTATGAATTCATATTTAGACTAATACACATGGTTTGGTATAGAAATACATATATTTCTATATACAGAGGGTGCCAAAAAGTGTATACACAATTTAAGAAAGGAAAAATTGTATTAAATTTATAATACTCAATATATACTGATAACAAATGTTGAATGCAGATTACATTGAACACCTCTTGTAACTTCAAAAGTCAAATGTCACTTGGGTATTACAAATTTAATATGGTTTTCTCCTTTCTTAAAATGTGTACACTTTTTAGCACCCTCTAAATATGCTTGTGTTAGTATGCATACATAAACAATTGGCCCTCCGAATCCATGGGTTCTGCATCTAGGGATTCAAACAACCATGAATCTAAAATATTTCAGAGGCTGGGTGCAGTGGCTTATGCCTGTAATCCTAGCACTCTGGGAAGCTGAGGTGGGTAGATTGCTTAAGCTCAGGAGTGCAAGTATAGCCTGAGCAAGAGAAAGACCCTGTGTCTCCTAAAAATAGAAAAAACAAAAACAAAAAGCGAAACAAACAACCAAACAACAACAGTAACAACAAAATTCTTAACTAGCTGGGTACTGTGGCAGGTGCCTGTAGTTCTAGCTACTCGGGAGGCTGAGGCAAGAGGATTGCTTGAGCCCAAGAGTTTGAGGTTGCTGTGAGCTATGATGACAAGGCACTTGACTACAGGTGACTGAGTGAGACTTTGTCTCAAGGAAAAAAAAATACTTGAGAAAAGAAAAATTCTATAAAGTCCTAAAAACCAAAACTTAAGTTTTCCATGTGCTGAGTGCAAAGTTGAATCCATGCAAATAAAGTGATGTGTAGGCATTGCATTAGGCATTATAAAAATTTAGAGGTGATTTAAAATATACAGGAGGGTATGTGTAGGTTATATGCAAATACTATGCTATTTTATATAACAAACTTAGCATTCATTGATTCTGGTACCTGCGGGAGGTTGTGGAACCAGTCTTCCATGGTTACCAAGGGACAACTGTATTTCCTTGCTCTACCTTCTGAGAGGGCCAAGAAGAAATAATACCCTGATACTAACAAGGATAACCTCATAATTAGATATTATTTTTAACATTATTGTCCAGTGAAAGGAATCAGGGATCCTTGCAAAATGTCTGCTTCTAGGTCTCAAATAGGAAACACAGAACATGAACCTGAGGTCTCAGGTAGGAAACACACAACATGAGCATATTGTGGTGCCAAAAAATAAGAGTACTAGAAAGAAACAGTCAAAAAAACACTCCACAAAAATGGATGTATGCCAGACACAGAAGCCAACCAAAAGAACACCTGATGACCGTGGCTGGTGTAATTTGAGCAACAATATAAAGTAGTATTTGGTTATAAACCAACATGAAAATAAATACCTGTGAGTCCATAATGATATACAATCATGTAGTATATAATGACATTTTGGCCAATGACAGACCACATATAAGATGATTATCCCAGAAGATAATAATGAAGTAGCCTATTTAGGTATACCATTTAAAAAAAATCTCTTATACCATATTTTTACTATATTTAGATATGATTAAACAAATACCAGTGTGTCACAATTACCTACCTATTGTACAGTAACATGCTGTACAACTTTGTAACCTAGGAGCAATAGGCTATGTCATAGAACTTAGGTGGGATAGTAGGCAATACAACTTAGGTTGTGTAAGTGCAATCTACAATGTTTGCACAACATCAAAATTGTGTAATGGTGCATTTTTCAGAACATATTCCCACTGTTAAGTGACACATGACTGTATATAAGCAAAGAAGAGAGAAGAATTCCAAAAATGTATGCAGATGCTCCCGTTTCAAAGAAGTAGATCCTAATTCCTCATTCTGTAAGTGTGGACTCTGCTAGTGACTTCCTTCCAAATAGCACTATCTGAAAAGAGGGGTAGATACCAGTAATTACACTGTGAAGAAAGCTGAAAACCACTATCTAACCAAGTAATCAACATTACAATCAATAGCACTAAGTCATAGTATGTATTTGAGATCCCTTGATATGACCTAATGAAAATGGCATTTCACTTCTATGACTCTTTCCCCCAAATACATAAACGCAGGTTATTCATGAGGCAAACATCACACAAATTCCATGTGAGGGGCATTCTGTAATATACCTGACCACTACTTCTCAGAACTGTCAAGGTCATCAAAACAAGGAAATACGGAGATGCTGTCACAAGCCTAGAGAAGAGAGTGTCAATAGACTTAATGTGGCTCTTTTTTGTTGTTGTTGCTTAATTTGAGTTCTCGGTGGATTCTAGTTATCAAGCTTTTGTCTGATTCATAATAAACAAATATCTTTTCCCATTCTGGTGATTGTCTATTTGCTTTGGTTGTTGTCTCCTTAGCTGTACAGAAGCCGTTCCCAGTTTAATTAAGTCCCATTTGTTTATTTTTGTTGTTGTTGCAATTGCCACTGGAGTCTTCTTCATGAAGTCTTTCCCCAGGCTGATACCTCAGGTGTTTTCCCTACCTTTTCTTCAAGGACTTTTATTGATTAATGCCTTAGATTTAGATCTTTTATCCATCTTGACAAGTAGTGTAAACTGGCTCTTTATACCCTCAATGATTCCCAAACATTAAAAAAATTAAAAGAAAATTGATTTAATGTGGTACTCTGGATGGGATCCTGCAATAACAAAAAGGCATTTGGTAAAAAATTCATAAAATCTGAGTAAATGACAGACTTCCATTAATAAAAATGTATCAAAATTGTTCCATTAATTGTGAAAAGTGTACAATCCTGATGTAAGATATTACTAATGAGATAAAGTAGGTTGTAGGGTATGAGGAAATTCTCTGTCTTATTTGTACAATTTTTCTTAAATCCAAAATTATTCTAAATTTTTCTTAAAAGTTTATTGGAACATTCTCTTGAGGCTCCTATAGATAGAAACTCATGCTTCTGAGTGAGTTTTGGAAATCTGCCCCTGGAAGTTTTCTGGATCAGATTATGATTCCAGTGTAGCTTCCGTTACTTCCTCCCGCCCCCCCCCACCACACACACACACACACACACACACACACACACATTTCGGGTCATTTCAGTACCTTCTTTACACTAGGAGAATAGCCCCTGGCTACATGGTGCAAAAAAGCATCTCATAGTATTATACTGACTTAATGATAGGACCATTCTCTTGACTACAATAGTAGTTAAAACAATAAATATGTCTCTCTCTTTATCTCTCTCTCTGTCCCTTAAGTGATCATTTGACCAGATTTGGTTAAGATCTTAATTAAACTTACTTGTTCTAAATCATTCAGTTTATTACAGACCCAGATTTACAAACTTCTGTATTGTCCATACTCCACAGTGAGTTGCATGAACATTCTAAGTCTATTGGCACTCTTATTCTCACCCTTGAGGTAACCTTTGCATTTTCTTCTCTTTTCTCCCATCCACTGATGATGGGTCCAGATTGGCTTATCAGTTAAATATGTTCTTCACTGCCTTTTATTTTCTCCTGTTACTTTTACTGATTACCTGCCATATAATTGCTGGCAATATATAAGGATGTAAGTCTCTGGGTTCAGCTAGGACTTGCCTCAACTTGGAGAATTGCACTATTGGAAAAGCCCAAAAGCCCAGAATCAAACCCAAGGAGTTAAGCACAGTGGTGAGGAAAATCAAACCTATAGTAAGTTACAGAGCACAGGTAAAATAAGTGTTTCCTTTCAGTTGATCTTCAGGTAAGAAATAACACAAAATCTGTCAAATTATGACCTGGTAAACCATAAAGAAGTTCATTCTTTAAGGAATTTATGATGGTTTACTAATGTTCAGAGCTAGGCTGAAAAGACTAGGAGGTTGGGGGAAGGTGTGAAGAATCTGGTGATGGTGGACAGTGAGGCTGGCTGAGGAGGGATATACTGGAGGGTCACACTGCATCTGTTCACCTCTGGGCAATCAGAAAACAACTAGGGTTGAAGCCCAACTATATGGTCCCTAAGAAAAGGAAATGTTCTGCTGTATTTAAAAGGAGTTAAAAATAGCAGTCAATTCAATATAATTTCAGAACCAGGTTCTGGTGCCAACAGGGACTCAAAAAGAATACATGTGCTTAGAGGACAGAAAAAAGTTAAGTAGGATCACATTCTTTGTTGGTAAATGGTGGTTTCTGTCTGATGCTCATGTGATTTCTAAGAGATTAAAGTCTCATTGAAGATGTAAAAGCTACAGAAAAAAAATTTTTTTTTATTTTGTAGCTTGGATGTAGGTGGGACATTGCACATTCACTTTTTGCTACACACAGTTTTCTTGGTGATAATTGGACGGGCATAGAGCACATACCACCACGCAGTGACTCACAGAGAGATAAACCTCCTTGATGTTTACAACTATGAAAAAACATTGAATTTTCTCCTACTTGGCGTTCTCTTAGACTCTGGTTCTTACAACCTCTGTCTCTAGGAGTGTCTCTCAGTCCTCTCTTATTTCTTCTCCCTTTTCCTCTGTCTCCTCTGTCTCTGCCTTTTCTGTTTTGAAATTCCTGAGGGAAGATGGTTAGGAGGTTGCTACTTTCGATCGAACAACCAAAGTGCTTATGTTTAGGATTAGAGCTTCTGTGCTTGCCCTTTGAAGTATGTGTTACCTGTTGCCATACATACTGTCTTTTGAAGGTCCAATGTTCCCCAGGGTTTTCTCTTCAGACTCTATCTCCTGCCCGTTTGTCTCCTCTTTCTAAGTCCTATGTCCTGGGAATCTCTTAATATTTTATGATGGAGTTATGATGGTGATGTGTGGGTTTAATGCCAAGTGCCCAAACCAGTGATTCTAAATTGCTGTTTGACTTCAGAAATGATTGTTTAAATTAAAATTAAGGGTGTAAATCAGAGATGAGGGACCAAGTACTACCTAGTCTGCTAATCCTCTAGGGAAAGAGTTGTGTAATTCTTAACTCTGTGATGAGTAATTTTAGAAAGATAATTAAAGACTAGACAATGTTGCAGTTCATTATGTTTATTAAAATAGTAGACATACTCTTTTTCATAAAAATAAAATATGTTATTTGATACATATTTGTATACTTTGAAAAACTGCTTTTTGAGATAAATTCTTGTGATACAGGGGAAAATTAGTTTTAGATTTTCACAACTGGTACAAATTATTTTGTGGTAAAAATGTATATTGGGAATTTTATAGAAGCTTATGCAGAAACTATTTTAGGTGAAAAAAACTATTACTCTTGTCCACTGATAAAAACAAATGCCATATTTCCATTGAAAATGATCATGAGGAAAAGAAGAAAAACATGGGAGTGATTACAATTAATTTCAATGTCACAGTGTAAATTTGAGCTCTTCTTTTCTGTAAATATTTTTATTAACTGTGAAAAAAATTTATAAAAACATAAAAATATGTAAATAAAATATTCATATATCCTAATATTCATTTTCTTTGTACTTCCACATTAAATGTATCACTTTCTATATGTATATATAGTTTATCAAAAGTTGTCATAATTCTCATGAAATTTTATAGTTTTTATTTAATCTGATATATATTTGTCATATGTCACAATCTTAAAATTATTTTTTTTTATGGCTGAGTAGTATTCCATGGTATACATATAATGCAATTTATTTGTTTATTTATTTATTTTTCATTAAATCATAGCTGAGTACATTAGTGCAATCAAGGGGTACAATGTGTTGGTTTCATATACAATCTGAAATGTTTTCATCAAAATGTTTAACATACCCTTCATGGTATTTTCTTAGTTATTGCATGAAGACATTTGCATTCTGCATTTACTAAGCTTTGCCTATATCCTTCTAAGATGCACCATAGGTGTGGCCCCACCAATTACCCTCCCTCCACCTCGACCTCCCCCCTCTAGTCCCTTCCCATATTCTTGTATTATAGTTGGGTTATAGCCTTCATATGAGACCTTTAAATTAACTTCATAGTAAGGCTGAGTACATTGGATACTTTTTCTTCCATTCTTGAGGTACTTTGCTAAGAAGAATATGTTCCAGCTTCATCCATGTAAACATGAAAGAGGTAAAGTCTCCATCTTTCTTTAAGGCTGCATAGTATTCCATGGTATACATGTACCACAACTTATTAATCCATTCGGGGGTCGATGGGCACTTGGGCTTCTTTCATGACTTAGCAATTATGAATTGTGCTGCAATAAACATTCTGGTACAGATGTCTTTTGTTGTAGTGTGATTTTTGGTCTACTAATTCCTTAGTAAATGAATTATAGGGTAGAATGGCAGGTCTATTTTTAGAACTCTAAGTACTCTCCAAACATCCTTCCAAAAGAAATGTATTAGTGTGCATTCCCACCAGCAGTGTAGAAGTGTTTCCTTTTCTCCACATCCACGCCATCATCTCTGGTTTTGGGATTTTGTCATGTAGGCTAATCTTACTAGAGTTAGGTGATATCTTAAAGAAGTTTTGATTTGCATTTCTCTGATGATTAAGGATGGTGAGCATTTTTTCATGTGTCTGTAGGCCATGTGCCTGTCTTCTTTGGAGAAGTTTCTCTTCAAGTCCTTTGCCCACCCTGAGATGGGATGACTTGTTCTTTTCTTGCTGATATGTTGGATTTCTCTGTGTATTCTGGTTATTAAACCTTGGTTGGAGGAAAAACTTGCAAATATTTTCTCCCATTCTGAGGGCTGTCTGCTTGCTGTACTTACTATGTTCTTAGCTATACAGAAGCTTTTTAGTCTGATCAGGTCCTAGTAGTGTATTTTTGATACTGCCTCAATTGCCTGGGGAGTCCTCCTCATAAAATATTCACCCAGGCCAATTCCTTCAAGAGTTTCCTCTGAACTTTCTTCCAATGTTTTGATACTTTCATGTCTTAAGTTAAATCTTTAATCCAGTGAGAGTCTACCTTAGTTAATGGTGAGAGGTGTGGGTCCAGTTTTAGTCTTCTACAGGTTGTCAGCCAGTTCACCCAGCACCATTTCTTAAATAGGGAGTCTTTTCCCCATTGAATGTTTTTAATTGGTTTGTCAAAGATCAAGTAAAGGTAAGTAGCTGGATTCATCTCTTGGTTCTCTATTTTGTTCCAAAGATCTGCCTCTCTGTTTTTGTGCCAGTATCATGCTGTTTTGATCACTATCAATTTAAAGTAGAGTCTCAGGTCTGGTAGCGTGATTCCTCCTGCTTTGTTTTTATTTCTGAGTAATGTCTTGGCTATTCGAGGTTTTATTCGGAAACCATTTAAAATGAAATATTATTTTTTCGAGATCTTTAAAATATGACAGTGGAGCTTTGATAGAAATTGCATTAAAATTATATATTGCTTTGGGGAGTATGGACATTTTAACAATGTCGATTCTTCCCAGCCATGAGCGTGGTATATTTTTCCATTTGTTAACATTTTCAGCTATTTCTTTTCTTAAAATTTCATAGTTCTCTTTATAGAGATATTTCACATCCTTTGTTAGGTTAACTCCTAAATATTTCATCTTCTTTGGCAGTACTATGAAAGGAATAGAGTCCTTGACTGTTTTTGCAGCTTGACTATTATTGGTATATATAAAGGCTACAGATTTATGGGTGTTGATTTTGTAGCCTGAGACATTGCTGTATTCCTTGATCACTTATAAAGGTTTTATAGTAGAATCCATGGTGTTTTCCAGATATACAATCATATGATCTGTGAAGAGTGAAAGTTTGAACTCTTCTGACCCTATATGGATACCCTTGATTGCCTTTTCTTTCCTGATTGCAAAGGCTAAAACTTCCATTACGATGTTGAAGAGCAGTGGAGACAATGGGCAACCTTACCTGGTTCCTGATCCAAGTGGGAATGGTTTCAATTTAACTCCATTCAATACAACATTGGCTGTGGGTTTGCTGTAGATGGCCTCTATCAGTTTAAGAAATGTCCCTTCTATACCAATTTTTTTTAAGTGTTCTGATCATGAAGGGATGCTGGATATTGTCAAAAGCTTTTTCTGCATCAATTGAGAGAATCATATGGTCTTT
>CAUYRH010011323.1:0-16208 GCA_963574655.1 Perodicticus potto | reverse complement strand
ACATCAAGCGCCATAAATTGCCACACAAAAAAAAAAAAAAAAAAAAAAAAAAAAAAAAAAAAGAAAAAGAGAAAGAAAAAGAAAAAAAAATTATAGATAACACAAAATAAATGGAAAAGTACTACATACCCATGGACTAGAAGAATCAATTTTTTTTTTTTTTAAGACAAAGTCTCACTATATTACTCTCAGTAGAGTGCTATGCCATCACAGCTCACAGCAACCTCCAACTCTTGGGCTTAAGTGATTCTCTTGCCTCAGCCTCCCAAGTAGCTAGGACTACAGGCACCTGTCACAATGCCTGGCTATATTTTGTTTGCAGTTGTCATTGTTGTTTTGGCAGGCCCGGGCTGGATTTGAACCCACCAGCTCCGGTGTATGTGGCTGGTGCCCTAGCCACTGAGCTACTGGCACAGAGCCAAGAATCAATATTGTTAAAAAAAATTCATACTGCCTAATTAATCCACAAATTCAATGCAATTTCTATCAAAATACCTACTTCATTTTTCACAGAATAGAAAAAACAAACCTAAAATTCATATGGAACCAAAGAAACAGCACAGATAGCCAAAGCAATCCTAAGCAAAAAGAACAGATCTGGAAACATTTCATTAACCAACTTCAAATTATTCTACAAAGCAAACGGTAACCAAAACAGTATACTGATAGTAGTATAAAAGTAGTCACGTAGACCAATGGAACAGAATTAAGAACACAGAAATAAAGACCAGTTGGGAATCACACTAGGAAAAAAAAAATGGAGATCCAACTTACTTAAATATCTATTACCAAAAGACTCACCTGTAACCTTGCAATCTCTTCTCCAAATTTCTTCTGCTGCTTTGCCAGGATAGACTGATGGTACTCAGCATTGGCCTGCATGATACAGTGCTTTGCAGCCAAGACAGGGAACACCTCCTGGAAATAAAAATACTGACCAGGGGAGAGTCCAACCAGACAAATCACCACAGACAACATGGGATGCAGGAAGAAAAAGGAAAAGGAGACAGAAATTAGCATCACCCCATTAATGATTTAGAGATAGGTTAGTCATTAGATGTAAACAGAGAAGACCACATGATTTTACATGGATTGAAGTCTATGAATTAAATTTTGTTTTCTTCCAATTAAAATTAAGGGTTTTTTTTTAACTGTTAATTGAATCCAATTTAGGTTTTTATAATTCTCTTCAATTGATCCATGAAGTCAATATTTTGTTTACAAAGAAGAAAGAAAAGCATGCATTATTAGAAAGAGAAGTGGAATGGACATTCACAGAGAAATTATCACGCATAGGGCTTTAGAAGCTTTCTGATGAGTCCTTACCCAGCCCTTAGAGTTAACTAAACCACCATTACTCACATATACTAGTGAAATTGCTCTACACCTGACTGTTTCATCATGTTTAAAAGACAAAAGACAGTAAAGTAAGTTCTCATTTAAATTCATATCCTAAGAGACTTCTAATAAAGATAATTTTAGCCATATAAATATTTAGTGTCATATAAACACTAACACTTCAGTGTCATACACTCAAAAACATATCACAGACAAATGCACTAAGTTTATGACTGATATGATAGTGTCATTTTGCCCTAATTTGTTACGAAAATAATTCCAGTCTAAATCATTTTTAAAAGATCCAAAGACATGAACAAGAAAAGTAGTTATATTGGTAGAGGCTCTTCTAAAATGCCAAATCCTACTTTGCAACCTCATTATTTTAGGAAGTACAAGATATAAAAAATCCAAGAAATATACTAGACAATCACTGTCTAGACTCTAGACAAAAATACAAGAGAATCAAAAACTGGATTACTACCTTGTACGCTTTCCTGTCTCCAAGTGAATAATTTCCTAGCTTCCTGGATCACTACTTGCAGATATTCCAGTTTTATAACTAGAATATGAAAATACCTTATGAGCTTTATAGCAAAAAGGGACAAATAAAAGACATCAAAATCTCTAACTGTACTCATGCCAGTTCTCAAGGTAAGGCTGGAACAAATTGGTACTTAAACAGGAGATTTTCAAGGAATACCAGGAATGCTGCAGAGGTAACTTCCAAGTCTTTGTAGGTGACCTTCTTCTCTCGGTGACAGGACTGAACTAATGGCCCAACAGGATGTAACGGTACACTGTGCAGCTGAACATGAAGTCTTTCAGATGAAAAAGAGGTGAGAGGAGATCCCAAGTCTCTTTTTTCAGAGTAAGGCTATTAATACCCAAGAGTCCTGGATAAATTTCTACTAGGCTCTTGGAATATTTTAAATTCTCAGGAATCTTCACATTAATTCCTTATTGTTCATTTTCTGACTAACATGTACTGTTGATGCCCATTTTTCCTTCACCCCAAAGTGTTCCACAATTTTGTAATGCACAAAGATTTCTGAAGCAATAAATGCCTCTACAAAATATTGTGTAACAAGTATCATACGCTACCATATAGATGAAACTAATTAAAACATGTATTCACTCAATCTTAAAGTTTTTTAATCATTCCAAATTTACTTGTTAGTCTTGTCATCTCCTTTTGTCATTTACAAATGATCATCAACAAACAGTCTTTTCAATTGCTACTTCAGAAAGTTTACATTAAAACATAATTCTTCCTGTGATATGTGATCTAAGATGGCTACTTTTCCTTAGCTGTTCATTAGAAGCCAAATTTTCTATCCTTG
Organism: Perodicticus potto; assembly: GCA_963574655.1. NCBI lineage: Eukaryota > Metazoa > Chordata > Mammalia > Primates > Lorisidae > Perodicticus > Perodicticus potto. The sequence goes on along the minus strand of CAUYRH010011323.1, from coordinate 13,527 downwards.
TTGGCAAAATTTAATTCTAAACAAACATGAATTTAAATTTTCTTTTTTCTTTTACGTCTGTTTTTGCACTTTACGACTCATGTTTAAGAAAACAGGACAAAAATTAAAAGTTTAAATAATCAATATCTTTAAATTTACACAAGCTTGTAACAAATCACCGACACCTTGATTTGATAAAATTATTGAAAAAAAATGGTCAAAGTTTTCCAGAAAGAGTTTTAGCTTGGAAAAACAAGTTTAGGTAAAGGGTAAAGAGAAAAGCATTCTCTAAATATAAAAGAATTGTTCATGCAGTTTTAAATTTAAAAAACTATTTCTACAAATATATCTTTAAATGCCTCTATTAAAATTTCAAATTTCTTTATAACACATCATTTTTAACTTGCTTCTTAAGACAAAAATGTCTAAATACTTGCACATGCAAAATAACCAAGTGTTTATAAAAACAGTGACTGACCTTGGGGAGAGTGTCTTTGTACTGACACTGTTTGAAAGCATCACCAAAATAATCTGCAGCCTGATTAGCCAATTTAGCTATAATGGCATCTTTCATTTTATCTGTAATAAAATATTAAATTAAACCACTGTAATTAAAATAAATGAGATAATCTGATATAACTCAGTATAAACATTGAGATCACAAGTTTACATATTTATGTTTAAAAGTAATCACCGATGAAAACAAGTCTTCTGCATAAAACTAGGCAAATCCAAGACAACAGAAAATATATTAGTGGTTGCCAGCAGCTGGAGGAAGATAGGAATGAGGAGTGACTGCTAATAGTCAGGGTGATAATAATGTTCTAAAATAAGACGGTAATGTAATGATGGCTGCAAAACTCTGTCAATATACTAAAAACCCTGAATAATATACTTTAAAATGGTGAATTCTATCTCAATATAAACTGATTCTAAAAGAAAAATAACATTAATCCAATTTGTATCTCTTCCACAATGACTGCGCTCTTATTTTCAATTTCTCCGTACTTACATATACAACCCATATTCCAATCTCTCATACTAACTCATATGCCTTATAAGAATTGTTCTTATTTCATTCACCTGTCATTAGGTCGCGTTTAAACAGGACCTCCTCAAAGACTAAAGACTAATGAATCTACAATTAGCATTATTCCCACTACATCCCTATCCCCATACTACCAACCACTATCTCATAATCCATTCTTATTTTTTTCATAGTAATTAACTTCCTCTGAGATTACCATGGTTACTTAATTCTTGCTTATCATTTCCTCCCCCCACTAAAATGTAAAAGCTTCCTAAAACCAGGAACCTTGTTTGTCTACTATCTAAAAACTGTAACAGTGACTGGCACACAGTAAATACCCAATAAATATTTGCTAGAAAAAAATGTTTGAAGTATTGCAAACATATATAAGTATCATTCCAGACTCCAATGTTTAAAGACAATAGCTAAACATTTGCTAAGACTTCAAATGCAGCCTGCATTCAAGTTCAGAAAAGGAGGGCTGAGATTTTTCAATAATTCATGTATCAATTTCAAAAAGGAAAGCTCTACATTGAACATGTTATATTCTAATCACATTCTCAGTTTAAAAGCCTACCACTTCTTTTCACATGCAACAAAATGGAGAACAAATTTGAGTTACCTCTTGTAGCTTTTAAAAAAAATACTTCCTGGGCCTGTGCCAGCATAATAAGACTGAGGGTCCCAACAGTATCAGGAGATATGTCCACAGTAGGCTCTCTACTTACAGCAGATAAAACCGTCTCTTTAATATGTAAAAAGGCACCACTAGCAAACTAGAGAGGAGGAAAAAAAATTTTTTTAATATCAACAGGAACTCAGCAAGACTTAATTTTCCACTGTTACACACAAAAACCACTTCAAGTGTTCACCCAGTGAAATTACTATGTGCATAACCAACTAAAAACATCTAACCTACAAATAAGGTATCTTTCTAAAACTCCACAGAATAACAAGATTTAACAAAGATTAAAAGTAAACTATAGGAAAAACAAAGCAAATAAATGAGACAAATTGATTAAGCTTATTTCTTTTAGATATACTGCCTCAAAACTAACATGAGAATAGAGGCAGGAATAAACATTAAAACATTTTACTTTGGTCCCAAAACAAATTCATTGTTCAAATAATTAAACATGTTATACTTAGGGGAAAACCCAAATAGTACATACACTTAGTCCTCTGAGAAACTATCAATTGCTAACAATTTGTTCAGCCTTCACTAGGCCTTCCCTCATGAAATGTTCCCCATTAGATGTTTCATCCCAATTAATTTTGCTGAGTTAATACTAAAATAACTTTTATGAAACAAATGATAATAAGAAAAAGGAAGTAGTCAGTCGTAAATTAAAAGGCATCATGGGTTAGGTAAGTAGTCTACCAAGAGATAACTCAAAAGTTAAATGCATTAAAATGAACATCATGGCTCGGCGCCTGTAGCTCAAAGCGGCTAAGGTGCCAGCCATGTACACCGGAGGTGGCAGGTTCTAATCCAGCCCGGGCCCACCAAACAACAACTACAACCAAAAAATAGCCGGGTCACGGCACTCTACTCAGGGCAACAGCTTGAGACTCTGTCTCAAAAAAAAAAAAAAAAATGAGGAATATAAAATAAACATCATGTTTTCTGCAGTCATAAAGTATTGTAAAACTCGAATATCTGCAGGATTTGACCAGCTGATCTTGTTTAATAAACTAAGAGAACCATACACTAGAACAGTAAGGGATCTGAGTCTCTCATTTACAGATGAGGGACTGGAGGTCTAGAGAGGTTAATGAACTTGCCCAGGGCCACAAAGCTTCTGGCCACAGACAAGGACCTAGTCTAAATCTCACCAACTCTCTTACCATGAAACCAGATGCTACTATGAACATTCAAAGAATGGAATGTTTCCTCAACAATCCAGAATGCCCTCTAAGATTTCACATGCCAATTAACTTAGTCACAGTTAACAGGTAATAAAATTTCACTTCATTTTCACACTTTCAAATATTTTTCATTTATGGCCTTTACAAGAAATGTTGTGTGTATATTATGTTTGTAATCTATGCCATCCAAAATTGTATGGCAAACCACAATTTTGAACATGTTGTTTCCTTAAACTATGTTTTCCTTTAACTTTCTCAGAACAGCATCTCTCACCACTCCCCTGAACTTAAACAATGGGAAATATCAGACTCTACTTCTGAGACAAGCAGATTTCATAAAACAGTGGAAGGACCACTTGGAATTACATGAAATTTGGAACCAAAAGATGAGAAACCCAAATGGACCACTTTCTTAGTACTCTGACCTTTAGTCTCCTTGGCTGTAAAATAGGAATGATATTATATGACATCTTTCATAATGTTTGTCTGAGTCAAATAATATACATGGAAACACTTTGTAAACTATAATATGTGAAAACATAATTATATAACATTACTTAATCACATACTGTTATTTTAACTGAAACAAAAAAATATTAACTGAAACAAAAAAATAAAAGCTGAATAAATAATAACCAACTGCCACAAAATAACATGCCACATTAGTAAGTGATTAGTACCTAAAATATAGGTTTGGCCAACTTAAGAACATGACCACATTTAAATATGACCTCTCCACAAGTCTCACGGTTTAACTATTTTCTTGCCAAGAGATCTTAATCTTTGTGACACCAGTGAAATTTGAGGTGTCTTACTCTAAGAAAACATAAAATTAATGTATAAATTTTTGTCATTTATTTAACAGGGATTTACCATAAATGTCAGAGATTTACTCTCATATATTTAATCATTTGTTCAGCCAACATTTCTTGAGCCTCTATTATGTGCCAGGCACTGTGCTAGGTGCTGGGTGTACAATGGTGAAGAAAAATAGAACTGGTCTATAAGTACTTTATCTAAGGGCTTCAACATTAAGAATCAATTCATTTTTTAAAAAGTACATTACCTTTCAAGAAAGCATCTGTTGTATAAAGAAACATCCATAAACCTAAGTGCAAATTATTTTCCACTGAATCCAATTTAGTGTTGATCATAATGTATTAACTACTTTTCTGCATACCTGGTAATGCTTAGCAGCGATTTTCAATCCTTCATCATTATCCAGGTTCTGCTCTGCTGCAATCTGGCTAGCTAAGGCTGCACAATTGAACAACACACAGCTCTTTTCATATCCTAAACTTGCAAGAGCTGTAAAAAATTGAGAAGGAAAAATTTATCAGATTATTTTTTCTAAAGAAAATGAATGTTTCAAAGAAAAATACTATGTTTTCTATCCCAATGGCTCTCACAAAAAACGAGTTTCCAGACCTGTTTTCTCATCTATCACATGCCATCTTTTGAGCTGCCCTATCAGCCACTTAGTTCCACAACAATATTCCTTATCACTTAAAACTCTAAAAATCAATAAATTATCCCTCCTCTCCTTTCCTTTCCTTGTACATTTCTATGTTCAGGTTCAAAATGTAAAAACATTCTCATGTCATTTCTCATTTATCTTAAATTCAAATAAATTCTTTCCATTTTTCCATTGCATCTCAAAATTATATCATCCCAGGGCAGCGCCTGTGGCTCAGTGGGTAGGGCGCCAGCCCCACATACCGAGAGTGGTGGGTTCAAACCCAGCCCTGGCCACAATGCAAAGAAAAAATTGCTGGGCATTGTGGTGGGCGCCTGTAGTCCCAGCTACTCAGTAGGCTGAGGCAAGAGAATTGCCTAAGCCCAGGAGTTGGAGGTTGCTGTGAGCCCTGTGACGCCACGGCACTCTACCAAGGGCAATAAAGTGAGACTCTGTCTCTACAAAAATAAAAAATAAAAAAATTACATTATCCCACCAGTTTTACACCAGTTGCTCATTACTTCAAACCTAAGTACCTCCTAGCTAGGCTCCCAGACTTCACTCTCTCATTTAATATGTTTCTCAGAGGGCTAGATCAGTTTGGCTAAAATACAACTCTGATCAAGAATCTACACATCTCACATCCATTAGAATACTATGGACAATACTACAAAAAAAAAAAAAAAAAAAAAAAGGCTTCGCGCCCATAGCACAGTAGTTACAGCATCAGCCACATACACCAAGAGTGGTGGGTCCAAATCCAGCCTGCATCAGCTAAACAACAATGACAACTGCAACAAAAAATAGCCAGGTGGGCAGCACTTGTGGCTCATCGAGTAGGGCGCCGGCCCTATATACCAAAGGTGGCAGGTTCAAACCCGGCCTTGGCCGAACTGCAAAACAGAAAAATAGCTGAGTGTTGTGGCAGGCACCTGTAGTCCCAGCTACTTGGGAGGCTGAGGCAAAAGAATCACCTAAGCCCAGGAGTTGGAGGTTGCTGTGAGCTGTGTGACACCACAGCACTCTACCAAGGGTGATAAAGTGAGACTCTGTCTCTAAAAAAAAAAAAAAAATAGCCAGGCGTTGTAGCAGACGCCTGTAGTCTTGTAAGGCTTAGGCAAGATATTGCTTAAGCCCAAGAGTTTGAGGTTGCTGTAAGCTGTGACACCATGCACTCTAACAAGAGCGATATAGCGAGACTGTCTCCAAAAATAAAAAAATAAAAAGGAAGAAAATAGCAAGTATTAGTGACACAGAAAAATCAGGGCTGGGCACAGTGGCTTAATCTGTAATCCTAGCACTTTGGGAGGCCGAGGCAAGAGGATCACTTGAGGCCAGAGGTTCAAGACCAACCTGGGAAAAACAACAAGACTCTATCTCTACAGAAATAGAAATAAAAAATCAGCCAGGCATGGTAGCATGCAGCTGTAGTCCTAGCTACTCAGGAGGCTGAGGCAAGAAGATCACTTGAGCCCAGAAGTTCGAGACTGCAATGAGCGGCTGTGATCATGCCACTGAACCCCAACCTTGGCAACAGAGTGAAACTCTGTCTCAAATTAAAATAAAAAGAAACTGGAACCCTTGTGCACTGCTGGTGGGAATGTAAAATGGCATAAATACTTTGAAAAACAATACGGCATAAGGTGGGTCCTCAAAAAATTAAAAATAGAATGCTCTGTTTTTGAGTATATATTCAAAAGAATTGAAAGTAGTCTCAAAGAGATACCAATTTTCATAGTAGCATTATTCACAATAGCCAAAAGGTAAAAGCAACCCAAGTTTCATCAACTGACAACTAGACACAATATATAAAGAAAATGTGGTATTTTAAATACATACCATGGAATATTATTCAATCTAAAAAAGGAAGGCAATCACACGCTACAAGATGGATGAACCTTGAGGACATTATCCTAAGTGAAATAAGCCAATCACAAAAAGACAATAGTCAAACTCATAAAACAGAAAGTAGAATGAATAGTGGTTAGCAGGGTCTGGTAGCAAGAGGAGTTTCTGTTTAATGAGTACAGTATTTCAGATTTGCAAGATGGAAAAGTTCCAGAGTTCTGGAAATGTATTTCACAACAATGTGAATATGCCTAACACTACTGAACTGTCTGCTTAAAAAAAGGTTAATAAATTTCTTGTCATGTTTCCTTTGTTTTTGTATTGTGAGGATTCATTGAGGTTACAGAGAACCAGATTACACACTCATTGCATTTGTTAGGTAAAGTTTCTCTTACAATTGTGTTCTGCTTCCAAGAGGTGTGTCACACACCATGGTCATGTGTTTCTTGAAACAATTTTTTAAAATACAAATATTGTATGATTCTCTTACATGAGGTGCCTAAAGTAATTAAATTCAGAGACAGAAAGTAGATGGTAGTTGCCAGGGGTTGCGAGGAAGAGAAGAAGGGGAAATTATCATTTAATGGGTAGTTTCAGTTTTGTAAGTGAAAAAGAGTTCTAGAGATGATGGTGGTGGTGTTCATACAATAACATGAATATACTTAGAACTGCTGAAGTGTATGCTTAAAAATAATTAAGATGGTATATTATGCATATTTTATCAGAATTAAAAATAAACCAAAAAAAAGAAAAATCTACAATAGTTCCCTATTACTCATAGAATTCAACCACAGTGGAATTCAAGTTCTTGCATAATGTGCCAGGCACTGACCACCAAGCAAAGTAAGACTCCTTACAAAAAACACTAAACAAACCATCTAGAAGAACCAGAACAAGACTACAATTGTATGTCTGTGCTACAGGGTACTGCCATAAAGCAAAGCCCTCCTTGTTACAGAACTGTGGAAGCCTCCCTTGGAATAACAACCTGCCTCAATTTGCTTCCAAACCAAGTCTAGCCTTTTCATTCTAAAATGAAGCAGACAGAAACACTAGCTCGTCTAACCTACTTTCTTAAATAAATACATGGAAAATCTAGAATAACCAGGATCTGGAGAAAGCCTGCAGCAAAATAAAGATCAAGATGAAGTGAAAAACTGAGACCAGAGTAAATAAAGACAACTCTAGTAATAAAAGATAATATTCCAAAGATCATAATCAGGATCCTTACAGAGATTCAAAGGTAGCATAAACATAAAAAAAAATAGATGTTAATTTTTAAAAATTAATGAATAACAAAAAACTCTTGGAGATTAAAAACTTGATTACTAAAATTTTTTCAAAAGAGGTATTAGAAAAAAATATCTAGGCAGCCTCCCAAATAATAGAACATAAAGTCAAAGAAATGAAAAATATAAGAATTATAAGTAAATGACTCAGAACAACCAATATCCAACTAAAAAAAGTATTCCAGAAACAAGAGAGGAAAAAAAAAGAGACAGAGTTGTCAAAGGAATAGAAGAAAATTTCTCAGGGTTAAAGGAAGATAAGGGTGTTCAAACTAAAAGGGGCAACAATAAATGCCCTTACACAAAGAATAATGTGACAACCAACTAGGATGTCTTTTGAGACTTCTAAACACAAAGAACAAAAGAAACATTGTAAAAATCTTCCCAAGAAAAAAGAAACACATCACCTACAAAAAGAAAAAAAAATCAAACTTTTCATCAGTAACACTGGATACTAAAAGGCAAGGGAACAATGCCTTCAAGTTCAGAAGAAATTTAATTTTAATTAATTTGGCAGGCATAGTGGCTAACACCTGTAATTCCAGCATTTTGGGAGGCTGAGGCAGGAGGATCACAAGCAAGACTTCTATCTCTACAAAAAACTTAAAAGTAAGTGAAGTGTGGTAGCACATTCCTCTAGCCCTTAGCTACTGAGGAGGCTGAAGCAGAAGAATAGTTTGAAGCCAGAAGTTCAGTTTACAGTGAGCTATGATTACTCTACTACACTCCAGCCTGGGCAACAGAATGAGAGCTTGTCTCTAAAAAAAATGTAAAAGATAAAATTAGCCATCTGCAGTGATGGGCACCTATATCCCAGTTAGCTACTTGGGAGACCAAGGAAGGAGAATCACTTGAGCCCACGAGTTTAGGGCTACAGTGAGCTATGATTGTAACACTGCACTCTAGCCTGGGTGACAGAGCAAGACCCTGCCTTAAAAAAAAGAATTTTCAACAGAGAAACACTCTGCCTCCACTGTGGAAAACAGACCATAGAGAAGCAACAGACTGTTAGAAGCAGGAGACTAGACAGGTAACTACTGCAGTAAGAAGCTAAGAGGTGATGGTGGCTCAGACAAGAATGGCAGCAGCAGAAGTGTTAAGCAGTAACTGAATTTTGAATATACTTCAAAGGAAAATCTAATAGGGTTTGCTGATGAATTAAATGGATGTAGGGAATAAAGTGAGACAGAGTAAAGGATCACTCCAAAGTTTTTAACTAAATACCTAAATGCCAATTTCTAACCAAATTTGTGTTCAGGCAGAATACAGACATTTTCAGAAAGAAGAAATTCAGAAAGTTGACCTTTCTCAGAAAGTTACTTAAGAATATATCCCTGCAAAAGAAAAAGACTTAATATCCAAAAAACAATGGCTTTAACCTAAGGGAGCAGTGACTGTCAAGGATAATAGTTATTTAGCAGCTTTAGTGGGCAAAGAGTCCATAATCAAGCAAGAAAACACAAGAAGCCATAAAGGGAATCTTTTGGGAAAAGGGAGACTTTAGAGAAATAGATAAGTTTGGAAAATCTTGAGAATATGATAAAAGCATGGAATGTGTCTGGTGATGGAGCAATTAAACCCTCTAAAATACACACATACATACACATGTACACAAAGCAGTAAAAAAATCATGAACTAAACATGAAGCAACTGGTCCACTCTATGACAGAAAGTGAGCTTAAAGAATGAAATATACTCTAAGCAAGAGATAAAAGTAAACTGTTTATACACCAGGTACATATCCCAGTACCCATAAATATTCTTATTCCAGGGTGTAGTCTGTCATTTTATTTAGAAATTATTTTCATGTATGAGACTTCATGAGAACCATTTTTGTTCTTGTAGTTTAAGTCCTATTTTTTTCACTTATGATTTCTTCTATCAACTACTAAACTTAAATCAGGTTTTTATAAATGTTCAATTCTCCTTTCTTCGAAGATCATTTTTTTTAATATTAACTCCACTCTTTTTTTCTTACATATCACTTCTTTTTCACTAAGTTTTTCAAAAAGAAAATAACCTGATTATACATAGAAAGTTTTCTAAAATTCAAACAATTGTTTGAAAACAAAAAAAAAAACTACAAACAAAAATAAATTAAAAAACACCTAATATCCCATCTCACAGAGTTGACCACAGTTCATTTTCTGCTCTCTTCATAACTAACATATACGTTCACAGGCTTTTCACAAATTGGATACTACACCATACTTGAGTTGCCTGGAATGTACAACTCCAAACAGAAGGAATCGCATTGGGTTCTATATGAAGGATATATCCCAGGAAGCCCATCCCAAGGGACCCCAGAGTTGTACAATATGGCAACTCTGAACTCTTAACAGGTCTTTTAGTCAATATTTCATTGATACTAGCTTTAAATGTCAACATATATATATTTGCATTATTATTCTTAGTATTCTAAAATTACGCAATTTTCCAATAAATAGGTAGTACTTCGTTTAACCAAGAAATTACTAAAGGGCATTTACTTCCCAATTTTTGCTACCAAAAATGCCCTGATTAACCACCTCCTGCTTTATTTATGCTCTTAATTTTTTGCTTCCCACTTCTTCCAGCAACTTGATCATCACTTAACCTATCTCACTAAGTATCTGCTAGTTCTCCTGCCATCTGCTCCTTAGGTCGTAACAGCTTGAGTCATAATAACTAAAACTCCTTTCCTTCACCTTGCCTCCCTCTCAGAATAATGCTCCCTTTGTCCCCAAATCTTCAGTGCAAATCCTCTGAAATGAGCAACCCACATTGGCTGTTTCCGTTATTTCAAAGGCCAGAGAAATTTCTACCCAGACAGAAAAGTCAAACTCAACCTGTCTACTGAAAGGAATAAACACCTCCAACAAGTCAAACCAAGCTATTAATCTCAGAGTCAACCCTCAACTCCTACCTTTCCCTCAAAGTGACAGTCAGCAAATCCAGCCAATTCACCTATAAAATGTTTCTCAAATACATCTGTTCTCCTCTGACCTAAATACAATTCCTTGTCTAACTTCATCCTCTCTCACCAATCTCTCAACTCGTCTGTTTCTCTCTAGTCCCTGAATGTAGGCTTCCCGAATTCATATCCCAGCTTCATTAAATCCTAACCATATGACCTTAGAAAATCACTTCATCTTTCTGAGCCAGTTTGCTCAACTGGTAATAATAATGCCTTTCCTCATTAAGCTACCGGGAAATTCAACAAGATAATACATGTAAAGCCCCTTCCAGAGTGCCTGCAAGGACTAAGTGCTCAATAAATATTAACTATTAATATATGAGAAAAAGAATAAATTCAAGAGTATAATATTTAAAACTCTTCACAATATACTTTCCAGTATCATCACCCTTGAGAATCTCCAATTCAACCTGGTTTCATTATTATTATATAACAAACAGAATATTATATATACTATATAATATTATAAAATATTTCCATAATCTCACGCTTATGTAAGTCTGTATCTTCTATACCTTATAGATATATAGTATTTATATACTGCGGATATATAGATATACAACATATGTAAATATATGGTATATGTGTTATATATATATCTACATGTTATAATTTATACAGTATATAGGATTTGTTATATAATACAAATATTATTTAAGGTATACATAAATATATACTGTGTAAGGCTCGGTGCCTGTGGCTCAACGGGCTAAGGCGCCAGCCACGTACACCTGAGTTGGTGGGTTCGAATCCAGCCCGGGCCCGCCAAACAACGACGGCTGCAACCAAAAAATGGCCAGGCGTTGTGGCGGGCGCCTGTAGTCCCAGCTACTTGGGAGGTGGAGGCAAGAGACTTGTTTGAGCCCAGGAATTGGAGGTTGCTGTGAGCTGTGATGCCACAGCACTCTATCCAGGGTGACAGCCTGAGGCTCTGTTTCAAAAAAAAAATATATATATATATATATACTGTGTAAAGCATATATATATAACTATGCCTTATGTAGTATTTTAGATACAATGCATATATATCACATATATTATCTTATATTGCATTATATATTATTATTCATTGCTACTAATAATTACTTGAGCACTACCCTAAGAACTTTACATATATTCACTCATTTAATATACATAAGAGCCCAATGAAATAAAACAGTATTACCAATTCACAGATGAGAAAATTAATACACAGAGAGGTTATCTTATTCAGGCCAGTAGATCAAAAAGCCTGTGCCCTTCTGACCTTTGGTTATGATGCTATACCTATAATATTATTTTCTACCTAGAAAAAACAAATTCATCCTTCAAGGCCTAACTCAAATATTGTTTGCTTTCAACAGTTAGAATTAACTTTTTCCTCATTCTCTCTCTCAGGTTGTTCACAGGCTGATACAGTATAATATTACATTTTAGAGTGATCAACTGTCTTCCCAACCAGACTGAATACAACCACCTTACTCATTTTTATAACTAGGACAGTGCCTGGCAAGGTATAGGCTCTCTACAAATATTTCAAAGCTGCATTAAAAGTTGAAGTTAAAAGAAAATGAGATATAAAATATTTTAGTATTATAAAGGGTCATTAGGAGCACAAACTTAAAAACCAAAAATAATGCAAAGTAATTTAAACCAAGTTTCCTATCATTTTTACATACCCAATTTTACAGATCCTCCAAAAAGCGAACCTTTATCAAAAGCATCCTTCCATGTAAATGTTAAGCAGATCTGAAGAGAATGAGAGAAAACAGAGCATTATGTTACCTTCCTGGATCTTGTTAAATATTAAGTTTCTTTTGAAAAAAATTATAATGAGGAAAAGGACAAAAGCTCAACCTATCTAAAATATTATCTTATACAACGAACAAACTCTTTTTTTCTTCTCCTAGATCTAGATCACAATTTTTTTAAAGGTCAAATATAGGCACTGGGATATTTCAGTGGTCATTCTGCTTCAGCAACCATACACATTATCTCTTTTATTTTAAAAAACACTAAATGACTTTAACAGAACAAGCACTTAATAAATGCCAAACAAGCCAAGAGAAGCAACAGCAATTACAAAGTAAGTACTACAGGCTTCCTAAAAGATAAGATTAAACACAATCATCTCAGTGAAGAAAAAAATGGTAGAATGGTAGAAAAAAATGGTAAAATGTTTACTTCAGAGGGATGAAATAGTATTTTAAATTGATCTGAGTGGTAATTATACATGTATATTCATTAGGAAGATTTAAGCTATACACATTATTTGTTTACTTTTCCCTATGTACATTATACATGAATAAAGATTTACTTTATGAAAAAACTGTTATCTCTGCTTCTAAAATAAATATACCACATATGAAGGTCACAAAAATTAGCCTCACCGGGTCACAGTGGCTCACGCCAGCACTCTGGGAGGCCAAGGCAGTCGGATCACCTGCGCTCTCAAGTTCCAGATCAGACTGAGCTAGAACGAGACCCTGTCTAAAAAACAGCCGGGCATTGTGGTGAGTGCCTGTAGTCCCAGCTACTAGGGAGGCTGAGGCAAGAGAATCACTTGACTCTAAGAGTCTGAGGTTGCTGTGAGTTATGACACCACAGCACTCTACCAAGAGCAACAGAGTGAGACTCTGTCTCAACAAAAAAAAAAAAAAAAAAAAAAAAAATTAGCCTCATTTAATTTTATATAGTCCAATATAAAAATTTTTAACTCTAGAATAGGGAACTTTTCAAACATACACAAAGGGATACATACATACACATATTTAAAAAGAATAAAGAGAATGAACTGCTAAGTACCCATCAGCAACTTTAGCCTTTTGTCCTTTTTTTTTTTTTATTAAATCATAATTGTGTACATTAGTGCAATCATGGGGCACAATGTGCTGACTTCATATACAATCTGAAATATTTTCATCAAACTGTTTAACATAGCCTTCGTGGCCTTTTAATCACTATATGAAGACATTTATATTCTGCATTTAGTAAGTTTCACTTGTACCCAACAATTACTATTTTAATTACCAAACTTTGAAATATGAAGAATTTTTAAGTTTGAATTACTATGTAGTTTTTACCTGTTTCCCATCTAATCTTTATTTGCCATATTCCCAGT
>CAUYRH010011322.1:0-14826 GCA_963574655.1 Perodicticus potto | reverse complement strand
ATTGAGCTATTTAACATAGCCTTCATGGCCTTTTAATCACTATATGAAGACATTTATATTCTACATTTAGTAATTTTCACTTGTACCCTTGTAAGATGCACCGTAAGTGTGATCCCACCAATCACCCTCCCTCCACCCATCTTCCCCCCTATGAAGCTAATCTATAGCTTTCATATGAAGGCTAAAACCCAGTTATAGCACAAGAAATGAGGAGGAGGGCAAGGCAGAAAAGCTAGTCTCATTTCCAACTCTGAGGAGCAGGAAGACAGATATGCCCATGTAGGCTTGGGAAGAAGAGGCACCTGTCTTTATTCTCTTGTTATTCATCCATTTATCTACTTATTTTTCTTTTCCCCTTTTTCTGTTTCCTCATTTATTTTTGCCTTTTTTCTAGTATGTTCAAAACAATACCAAGAATGTATTTGAAGGTTAAGGAGATCACAGAAGACATGTCTGTGCTAAGGAGAGAGTCCACGCACAAGTGCATTGGGAAGGAAGTCAGGTGTTGACTGGAACAGTCAGGTGTTTGGGAGGCATTTGATCTTCTGGTTTCTTAGCATTTGTTGGTACATTCTTATTCTCTTCCTGAGCCATGAGTCATGCCTTATCAGGTTCTTTGAGTAAAAATGACATATCAGTAAGAGTGATAGGAAGAAAAGTTAAAGATTTCATTAGATGGGGTAGAATGAAATAGATGAAAAATTGTAAGGTGTCAACACTCACATTACAGAAAGGGCACTGACCTTTAGATCACTGTTGAACAACATTCATTTTGTGATGAGACCCTTGAAGAATATTGTCTAACACAAAGCAGAAATTCTTTGCTTCAGATTCTACAAAATTCTTCCTCTAAAGAATGATGTATTATATAACTACCAAACTTATCAAGTACATGGTCATGGAGGATCAACTGGTAGATATTTAATTAGGTATCATGAGCATTGAATGGGGGTGGGAAGTTTTAAAATGGTACAAGATATACTGCAATGTGCAACCCAGAAGTAAGACTTGAATTATCAGCAAGGTTTGAACTGAAGTTCTGTCCTATTAGTCCTGTTAGAAATGAACATCAGACTGTTTTGGTCTTTTCCTAAAACCAGTGAGAACATGCTTGGCTAGTCTGTCACTCTAGTTTCTTATAAAGATGTAGCAGGCATTTGCCAAATCTTTTGTGCAGCAAACCTCACCCCAACCTTGCCACATTCTGTGGGAGAAATTTGTGCACCTGACATATCTCATTCCCCCTAATAGGTCCCAGCATGGTTGACTTTAGGCAACCAGGCCCCATATCCAGGCTATCACTGGTGTTTTCTTCCTGCTTGATTTCTAACAGTTGTCTGGAGAGAAACAAAATGAAAAAGTGAACCATGTGACTCCTAATGCCATTAAATACTTAGAATCAACATTGAATTAATCATTACAGAGAAAACTAAAAAAAAAAAAAAGATAGTTTATACCCACAATGAATTTTATAGCTAAAGATTCAAAATGGAAGCCCCTGAGGGAAAAGTAAACAATACCTAAGTTATGTGGGGGCTATATGTGCTATAACTAACACCTCATTTGGTTATTCTTCATTCAAGCATTTCTTTGGGTATTGATAGATAAGGTTGTTTGACTTACTTTGGAAATAGGTTGTGATCAATTTTCCTTAGCAGAGTAGGTGATTGATTGATTTATTAGTCAATGTAAACAAAAACTGATGAACTATAATATTAAAATAATTACTTTTACAGGAATAAATTCTAGATGAGATAACAGCACTCAATATGATTTTATGAAGTGTTGGACTGACTTCTTAACAACAGCATTGTTGAGATACAATCGATATATTATAAAATTCATTTTCTAAACGTATTCACTTCAGTAGATTTTAGTATATTCCCAGTTGTGCAACAATCACTACTATTTTGGAACATTTTATTCATCCCCCAAATAAACCCTACACCTATTAGTAGTCATTCACCTTTCCTTCATCACAGTTCCTGGCAAATACTAATCTACTTACTCAATGTAGGTTTGCCTATTCTGGACATTTCAAATCAATGCAGTCATACCATATGTTAGCTTTTGTCTTCTTTCAGTTAACATGAGGTTTTCAAGGTTAATGTTGTTGCATGTATTAAGTTTTCCTTCTTTTAATTGCTGAATTATATTCAATTGTAGAAACACACCAGTACAATGTTGTATAGAAGTGATAGAAGAAGACTGTTTTTTTCCTTATCTAAGAAGGAAAACATTCAGTCTTTTACTATTAAGTATGATGTGTGTTATTTTTTAAAAATACATGTCCTGGGGTGGTGCCTGTGGCTCAGTGGGTAGGGCGCTGGCCCCATATACCAAGGGTGGTGGGTTCAAACTCGGCCCCGGCAACAAAAAAATAGCCAGGTGTTGTGGCCGGCGCCTGTAATACCAGCTACTCAGGAGGCTGAGGCAAGAGAATCACCTAAGTCCAGGATTTGGAGGTTGCTGTGAGCTGTATGATGCCACAGCACTCTACCAAGGGTAGAGACTCTGAGACTCTGTCTCTACCAAAACAAAAATAAATAAATAGAAATACATGTCCTTTAATAGGTTAAGAAGTTCTTTTATATTTCTGTTTTTTTGAGAGTCTGTGTGTGTTTATCATTGACAGATGTAGGAATTTTTGAAGGTGCTTTTTCTTGTATCTATTGAGATGATCATCTGGGTTTTGCCCCTTAGCCTATTAATATAGCATATTATGTACACAGCTATGATATGATAAAAATTAAAAAAAATAATTATATAGCAATTATGTCGATTGATTTTAATATATTAAATCCTTGCACTCTTGGGGTAAATCCCCCTTGATGTTAGGAATAATAATTCTTATATATTGCTGAATTGAGTTTGCTAGTGTTTTGTTGAGGATTTTTGCATCTCTTTCTATGAAGGATATTGGTTTGGTATGTTCTTCTGATACCTTTGTTTTTGGTAATAGGGTAATACTGGCCACATAGAGTAGGTTGGAAGGTGTTCCTTCCTCTTCTAGTTTTCACAATAGTTTTTGAATGATTGATACTAATTCTTTAAATCTTTGGTAGAATTCCTTAATAATGTCATCTGGCTCAGGAATTTCTTTCTGAGACATTTGAAAATGATTAATCTCTTTACTTGTTATAGATCTATTCAGATTCTCTACTTTTTACTTAAGTCAGTCTTAGGAGCTTGTTCTGTCTAGGAACCTTTTCATTTCATCTGGGTTGTCTAAGTAGCAGCCATAGCATTGTTTATAGTATTCCTTTATAGTTAAGTAAGGTCAGTACTGATGTCCCTAGTTTTAGCACGATGAGTCTTCTTTCTTTCTTTCTTTCTTCCTTTCTTCCTTCCTTCCTTCCTTCCTTCCTTCCTTCCTTCCTTCCTTCCTTCCTTCCTTCCTTCCTTGGTCAGCCTAGCTGAGGGCTTTTCAATTTTATTATTCCTCTGAAAGAAAAAAACTTTTGATCTTGTTGAATTTTCCTATTGTTTGACTTCTTCTAATTCATTTATTTCCACTCTAAATTTTATTATTTCCTTCATGTGCTTGCTTTGGGCTCAGGTTTTCTTTTTCCCATTTTCTTAAGGCATAAGGATAGGCTGTTCATTCAAGATTTTTCTCCATATTTCCCTCTTTATTCCTCCATTACTGTATTCTGTGTTAAATATGTATTTCCTACTATGCCATTTTAATTATCTTCCTATTTTAATTATGTATTTTTGAGTTATTTTATAAGTGGTTTTTCTGAGGATTATGCTTCACATCTTTAAACAATCTAGTTCAGATTAATACCAAATTAATTTTAATAGCATACAAAAACTTTGCTCACATATAGCTCTTTCTTCCTCCTCCTGTGTGTTATTATTTGTCATACAAATTACTTCTTTTATGTTATAACCACATTAGCATCGTCTCATAGTTATTGGTTTGTGCGATTTCCACTTAAATCTGAAAGAAGAAAGGAGGTACAAACAAAAATTCATTAATACTATCTTTTCTATTTACCTATGCAGTTTCATTTACTCGGAACCTTTGTTTCTTCATGGGTATTCAAGTTAGTGTAAATTATTCCTTCATTTTAGTCAGAAGGATTCTTTGTAGTATTTTTCATCAGAAAGGTCTGCTTGTGATGGGTTTTCAGTGTTTGGTTATCTGGGAATGTCTTAATTTCTCATGCAATCTGAAGACTATTTTCACTAGATTTGCTATTCTCATCATCTCTTTGAGCTGTTGTTCCTACTGATTCCAGCCTTCATGCTTCAGGATGAGGAGTCAGCTGTTCAGGTTATTGAGGACCCCTTGCATGTGATGAGTCATTTTTCTCTTGCTCATCTCAAGATTCTGTTTGGGTTTTTGATCATTTGTGGAATGTACAGGTGTAGATCTCTGAGATTACCCTACTTGGAGTTCATTGAACTTCTGTGATGTGTAGATTAATATTTTTTATTATTTGGATAACTTTCACCTGTTATTTCTTCAAATATTCTCTCTGTCTTTTTCTTTCTTTTCTCTCCTTTTTGTGCATATTGGTATTCTTCCTCATCTCTCACAGTTGGCTAAAGCTTTGCTTATGTTCTTTATTCTTTTCTTTCTATTTCTCAAACTGGATGATCTCAGTTGGCCTATTTTCAAGTTTTTTAATTCTTCCTTTTGTCTGCTCAGTTGTGCTGTGGTGAATTTTTATTGTACTTCTGGACTCTAGAATTTCTATTTGGCTCTTTTTAATAATTTCTTTGACTTTGTTGAAATTGTCTATTTGGTGAGACATCATTCTGATGTCTTACTTTAATCCTTTAGAGATGTCCAGTTCTTTGTGTAAGTCCAAAATCTGGGCATTTTCAGGGAAAGTGTCTATTGGCTGTTTTTTCTTTACATATAGCTTGTACTTTCCTATTTCATTATGTGACTCATTTTTGTTGTTGTTGCTGAAAACAGCATCATGCTTTTTATATGCAGCATCTAAAATCTCTGTTTGGTTAGTTTAGTGGTTAGCTAATGACTAGACAGACATTTCCTTAAATGTCTTCAAACAGTAAGTTTCCCCTCCCTCTTTTTGTGGGTCTATGTGTATGAGTTGGAGTATGCCTTCTATGTTCCAGCAAGTTGATAACTCTGCCTTAGCCTTCATTTCCTGCTTATTCAACCAAAAGTTAGAGATTAGAGTCTTCTCAGATATTTCCTGGGCGTATGTATGGCCTGGATATATGCATGGCCTTTTAGAATCTTGGGAATATGTCTGAATTTTCCAAAGCCTCCTAAGGACATCAGACTTCTCATTCCCCAAATTTCTATTTTAAGTTTTGTGGTAAGCTTATTTACCTAGCTGATATTACCACCTCAGTAAGCTATGATATTAAACAATTCCTGATTCTTTTGGGGAGGAAAAATTTGGAGACAGGGTTTTCCTCATTAAGTAATAACTGAATTAGATCAAATAAAGATGATTCCTATGAATGGGACTTTCCAGGGAGCTTCCAGACAAGTAAAATTGTGGTAATTCTCTGTAGATGTGTCTTTTGGGATGCTCTAAGCTCATTCTGCTCTCTCCAGTAGCTTCTAGGCCACTGGTTTTTATAGCTACTGTTTCCAAAGCTGCTGGTTTTTAATGGCACTACAGATCTATGGAAAGGGATATGGGAATAGGGTAGATATAAATGCCTAGTGCTCACTGTTCTCATTTTTCATATAGCCCTTTAGTTAATTTACAGAGTTCTGAAAATGTTGATTTTGACTGTTTTTCCCATTGCTCTCGTCATTGTATGGAGAACCACTGTGAAGTGCTTATGCTTCCTGGGTGATAATATCAGGATTGCTTTTAAGACACATATTTCAGAGCAGCAAATTATTTCATGAGTACAGAAATGGAAATAGGTATGCTAAAAGAGATGGCTGGATGATGAAGTCTGGTGTTTGTCTCCATATTTATAAGGGAATGTCATACTTAATTTTTCTGTGAACAATAACCACTACCAGATACTTCTTTGAAGCTTTGAGGTTATGAAAGGTGAGGGAGACATAATAATGTCTGAGTGGATATCTCAGCTTAGAAACATAACAGACATCCCAGCATAACAGAATTGAGACAGTGGGGCTTTGGGATTGACTGGTCAATCTTGAGCTGTTGGCTGGGGACTCTTGAGATATTCTTGCTATCAACTTGCTATTTGAAGTGTGGGTCAAAAAATACAGCTTCAACACTGGCCTCATATACCAAGGGTGGAGGGTTCGAACCTGGCCCCAGCCAGTTAAAACAGCAGTGGCAATTGCAACAAAAATAGCTGGGCATTATGGCAGCACCTGTAGTTCCAGCTACTTGGGAGGCTAAGGCAAGAGAATCACTTAAGCCCAAGAGTTGGAGGTTGCTGTGAGCTGTGACACCGCAGCACTCTACTGAGGGTGACAGACTGAGAATCTGCCAAAAAAAAAAAAATGAAGAATCTCAGCTCCTACTCCAGACTTATTAATAGTAAATTAGAATCTGTATTTCAACGAGAAGATTTATGTCTCCATGAAAATTTGATAAGTACATACCTATACCATATTTACATATTAATGGTGTTGTCCCGGAAGGATTTATACACTTTGCTAGCCTCATCTATCTAGTATGGATTTTTGTCAACTTAAATGTCAGAATTATATACTCTGCTTTCCTAAACTTTTGGAGGATACCAGTTTTTAGACAGTCTTGTTCTTCTTGTAGTTCTTTGTAGGGAAGATGAAAGGTTGAACTTCAAGAGTATCAGAGAAAGAGAAAATCTGTGGGGGCTGGAGTAGTCCAAAAAAACATTACTTAATTTGGGCTTTGAGGAAAGGAAGAGGAGAGAGGGATTGCATTTCAGGCAGATGAAAGTACATGGACCAACCTACAGAGGTGGGACTTATTTATCATATGTAGTAGAAGTTTTCAAGGGCATGGACTACATCTTGTTCATTTATGTATCTTTAGTGACAAGCATTGAGTAGATGCTCTGTAAATTGTTTGCAAACTGAACAGTGGGAAGATTAGCTTAACTGGAAGTGAGGATTTATATAAGAACTATGGGAATTGATACAAATTAATTAGGATATGGCTAGATTGTAAGGACCTTCAAATCTTGGTAGGGATTTGTATTTGAATGTATTGGTTAATCTTTAGTAAGGCATGTGGGGGTGGGAAGGTGCTCATTTGTGATTGTTATTAAAAATGATTAACAGATTAAATAGCCATTGTCAAATTCTGGAAAATAAAGCCCTCCAAATTCTTGGCTCTTCCAGACATGTGGACTGTTGAACAAGAACATATATAGAAATCATGCGTTAAGGAGACAAAAGTTTGGAAAAATACTGCAGATATCAATAGAACATTAAACTTTTTCGTATGCTGTAAGTTCTTAAGCAGAATGATATGAGAAAAATGTTCGTAAGGACTAAATGTAGTAAAATACTGGGTGGATTAGAAGAGGGAAAGAATGAGTCTAGTAGACTATATTCTTTTTTCTCTCTTTTTTTTTTTTCATAATCTAGGGATCGAGGCAGTAGGATGTAGATCAAGGTAATGGCAGGACAGAGAACAGTTGCTACTGAAAGTCCCTACCATTACAAAGGAGAACCATCTTATTAGGCAGTATGGCTTTTACACTAAACATCGAAGAAAGGAGAAAAGAGAGAAACTGTCTGATGCAATAACTGACAACCACTTAGTCTGTTATTAACAGAAGTCTAATAGTAATAATAACTATTCTATACCATTCTCATAAGGCAATGGTGAGAATTAAATCAGCTAATTCTCATAAGTTGCCTGGCACCTGGCAAGCACTCAATAAATGTCAGCAATTAGCTGTTTCCAGGAAGGAGGAATCTCCTGGTGCTATCAAGTAAGTCTCTTTGAGTCTCTTCCTCAAAATCAGCACCTAGCTCAATGTTTATTTGTAATAGATGCTTAATAAATGTTTGATGAATGAATGAAGGGGAAATGAAATATCTCTTAATGTAGAAACTAAATATGTAGATTATAAATATAGTCACATTTTTACTGTTGATTTCTTTTATAAATGCAATACCCCAATGGAGGATGTGGGGGGTGATTGGTTACTGATTTCTCATATTCTGTTCTCTAGACTGTCTTTGTCTTATTCTCTTTCTATCGTTGTCCATTGTATCTTAAAGGATTTCAATCTCTGTGCTCATGATCCCTGGAAGCTGGCTTTTCCTGTCTGTGTTTTACAGCAGATGCTCTGTAAATATTTGTAGTAATTCCTAAACCAATGTATTCTAGACTTCTGGCTCCTGCCTCAATGCAGTGCTGTTCAGTGAAGAAGATAGTCTTTTCTTTGCCATATTTCAGCCCTTTAAATAGTTTATCCTCTCTGAATGGCCACTGAGATATTTGATGCAACCAATCTAATGAGTTGTGCCTAAACTGCTTTATTTTACGTGGCTGAAATGTATTCAACTGCACATTTACGCCGAAGCCTAAATCTCTAGACATTTCATGATTATCTGACAGCATAATTGAAGTGAGGAGCAAAGGATTGAACAGTTCGTGTTTCGCTTATATTTTTTTCATCCACCACTAAAATAAAATATTCTTTGGAGCAAAAGTCAGAATTATTTTTCCACCTCTATCACCGTGTGACAACACATTGAAAAGTGGAATTAAAATCATTATCTAGCATCTTTTCCCAAGGAACTACAAGTTCTTTTCATTCATTTCCAGAGCATCTTTGTGACAGAAAAGAGAAATTCCCATATACAGCTGCCAGTGATTTTCAGACTTAAGGATTCTTATAAGTCTTATAAATTGTAAGGGACTTAGCTTCACTTGGAAAAGTCTGTAGAAACTGAAAGTCCAGTTCTTCTGATTTCTTTGTGTGTATTTTATTTGAAAGTGGCTTGCCTTTTGCCATTAAATACGACTTTCTTTAGTGCTTAATAATGATGAGTCTTTTGGAGAAGATTTACTGCAAACATATTGAACAGGGATAGGGAATCTTTCTGTACCAGGGCTACTGACTCACCAAGAAGATTAATCAGGCACGCTTAAGAAAGAGCAACGAATTTAGGTCATCTGCTAGGGTGTGAAAACATGAAATAAATATACTCCTAGCTCATATCATGGCCCATTGAGGAAGACGAGGGAGGAAACATATGGGTAGAAATAGGGTGGATTAGAAGAAGGAAAGGAGAGAAAAATAGGAGAGGTTGGCAGATGCACACAGAAACTGGAAGGGATGAAGGGAGAAGGAGATTCGTGATTTCTGAGGTGAAAATTACGAAGGTGTGGTGCTTGTTCCACAGTGTTGCTCACTTGGACTGGTTTCTTTGCTCATGGGTTGCTTAAGCATTGCCCAGTGCTCCTTCTACAGAAATTTTCCAGGAAAAATAAAATTATTCTTTGGACTATAGCAACATTGACCCAAGTGGTGCCTCTCTGAGAGAATAGAGAAAATCAGGCCAACAGCTGGAGGTTGCCTGATTCCTTGAACACTTTGGAAAATCCATGGAAATCTCTACTTTCTGTAGAAAGTGCTTTGTGTAGGTCATCTAATTTAACTCTCGAAAAAGTCTGGCTGTGGGGACTGTTACGTGCCTTTTACAGATAATAAAGCGGTCACTGAGGGTTTTGAGGGGTAACACAACTAGTTAGTGGGGAGATTCATGCACCACCCATCTATTTCCCAAGTCCTGCTCTTTCTGTTTCACCAGCTGCATCCAAGTCTCCTTCTAGAACTTAAAGGAACTTCAGAAAATCATCCAAGTTAGCAAATTGATTGAAACTGCTCCAGGCCCCAGACTGATAATAATTTGCTTTATCGAATAGCACATCACTGGGTCACGTGCCAGGCATCTGAGCTTCTTACCCGTTTAGAAGAGAGAGGCATCAAGGTGATTGTAGGGAACATTGCACCTGCCCTTCTCTGACAGATGGTTTTTATTTGGCTTTTAAAATTTCTAAAGGAGGCTCGGCACCTGTAGTGCAGTGGCTAGGGCGGGTTTGAATCTAGCCCAGGCCTGCCAAACAACAATGACAAGTACAACCAAAAAATAGCTAGGCATTGCAACAGGTGCTTGTAGTCCCAGCTACTTGGGAGGGTGAGACAAGATAATTGATTAAGCCCAAGAGTTTGAGGTTGCTGTGAGCCGTGATGCCTCAGTAATGTACTGAGGGTAACATAGTGAGACCGTCTCAAAAAAAAAAAAAAAAAAATTCTAAAGAAGGAATGCTCACAATTCTTCACAGTACCTGAATGCAGGTTTTGAGTCAGTCTTTGACTATCATTAGGTAGGTCCCTTCCTCCTGGCTTTGAAAGGTATACACAGTTATGGCCCACTTCCCTGCTGGGCTAAAGATGGCAGTTCTAGCATGGTTTTTGTGATACACAAAAACTATGAGCTTACAAAGAATACTGTGAATAAAGACCTAGCAAACTAAGGCCCATGGGCCAGATCTGGTTGACTGGTTGGTTTTGTAGATAAAGTTTTATTAGAGCATAACCATGCTTATTCATTTATGTGTTTGTGTGTGGCTACCTCTGTGCTATAATGGCAGAGTGGAATAGTTGTGACAGAGGCGGCCCACAAAGCCTGATACATTTATTATCTAGCCCTTTGTAGAGCAAGTTTGCAACCCCTGCTACAGATTAACAAATCAACTAGAGAATTCTTAAAAAGGAACAGGGCAGAAAACTATGGTGTTACCTCAGGAATAGAACTTTGAGGGTCTGCTACAGACAGTATTTTTCCAAGTGCCCCTTGTTGTATTTGTGAGACCATAAAGAAAAGAGTTCTCTTGTTTCTATGTTGAAAGAACTCTTTGGAATAAAGACTGAACGTTTCTGATGGAAATGTTGCTTGTATCAGAATATAGAATTGTGCTTCTCATGTTCTCACTGTGGCTCTTGTCCAGGCAAGTTTGGAAATGGTGACTCCTTGAAACCATGCAGGCAGCCAAATATTCCAGCCGATGTTTTTTGTGTGTTTTTTTCTTCATTTAAAAATAAACTTTGTAGAATTTTTTTTTTCACAGCTCTCTAAATATTCTGTTTTGAAACATTTAATTACCTAGGTTATTTATATGGAAAGGTCTGATAATGTTTCTATGGGAGTGTGTTATTTATTTCTTTTGCTAAGTTTTATCTTATATTAGGGGAAGGGCTGAGGTTGGTTACCATGACAACATTCTTAAAACTGCAACAGTCCCTTTATGTATGCTAAAACTATAGTCATTCTGGTGGGAGGGCCGCATGGGGAGTGGGTGGCAGTCTTTTTATTTTTGTTTTGTTTTTCCTTTTTTTAAAAAACCTCTCCTACTTCTAACCCCTTTGCATTTATTTATTTTAAGCCTTGCAGCTTAGGGTACTAAAATGAGAAACCAAAATAAGAAAAGGGAGTCGTGTCTCTTTCCATTAAATTTCGATCCTTTTATCGGCTACATTTGTAGGGATATCCGGTATTCTATCTGATCTTTTATTCATTTATGCGTCCATTTATCCTGCCAGCTCTTACCGAGGCCTACTCTGTGTTAGATATGAATAAGATAGAATCTTTGTTCTTATTTCTCCTTTTAAATTACAAATTTCTTGAAGTCATTAATTCACTTTGCTTTAATTCAGTTAAACAAATATTTATTGAGCACTTGCTCTATACCAGCATCATACTGGCATACAAAGACGAAAAAGAAAATAGGAAAAAAAAAAAAAAAAGAAGAGCTTTTGTCAAAGAACATTGTTTTGTTTTGTTGGGCAGCACAGGGACGGGCAGGTAGTTAAGTAGGGAAATGATTAAAATAAAATTTGATAAATGCTAATACAGAGGCACCTAATCTACTTACTGCTCCAGCCTGGAGAGCACAAAAGAGACTCTGCCAGGAAAGAGGTGACATTTGGGCAGATTTGAAGACAAATAAGTATTTTCTAGTTAGGGCCTAGTGGTGAGTGGGTGTGTAGGGCATGTAGATGACTGTGTTAGGGCGTGTGGGGGTGAAGGTGGGTAGTGTGTTCCCAGCAATCTGGAATAACAAGAATAGAGACACAGAGCTGACTGTGAAGGCAGCTGACCCAGAATTTAAGAAACATGAGGATCAGTGGCAGGAGAACATCTGCAAACACAGCCTATCCCCAGACCCGTCAAGAGAAGTCATGTGTGGACACTGGGAGCCATTGGGAGGGTCAGACAGGAAGGCAACTGGAGTGTTCCAGGTCAGAAAGACGTTTCTGCTGGTGGTATATGGGTGATAGGTAGATAATACAGGAAAAGAGGAGTAATTGGATTGGGAAGAGACATGGAGATTTGTAAAAAATGGCAAGATTCATCTTTTTCACACTTAGATCTAGAATCCATCTTAATTTTTGTGCATAGTATGAGATAGGGAATGATTTTTTTTTGCTATTGATATCTAGCTGTTCCAGCATAATTTGTTGAAATCCTTACTTTATTGAATGGCTTTGGCGACTTTGTGAAAAATCAATTGACTATGGACTTGTGGGTCTATTCTGGACTTTCTATTCGGTTCTATTAATCTATTTGTCTATCCTTCTGCTGATACCACTTTGTAGATTCAAGGTAAGTCATGAAGTTATGTGGTATAAATTCTCCATTTTTTTTTCAAGACTGTTTTGAGTTTCCTAGATCCTTTACATTTGCAATTGAATTTTAGAACTAACATGTCAGTTTTTATTTTTTTAAGCCCTGCTGAAGTTATGATTGGGATTGCATTGACTTAAAAGATTAACATGCATGTAGAGTTCATTGCTTAGCCAGGGATTTGGGAGCAGGGGGAGAGATTTATTTGCAGATTTTAGGGCTCACTCATCTGTGACTTTCCATTCCAACATTTTCCTCTCTTAACTTTCTGTAATTCTGCCTTCCCCCCAATCATATGACACCTCAGTCAAGTAAGGAAACTGAGGCTTTCTGCAGCCCCAGCTATATGTGAATTGGGCATGTGCTTAGGCAAAAATTTACAAACTTGAAAATTCCATCCATTGCAGTGTGTCTTTTCATGGTCATCTCTGTGCCAGTTTTTGACAGACAGTGGTCAATGTCCAGTGCCTTTGCGTAGTGTTTTTTTAATTTGAAAATTTAGTTCAGATTTTATAATTGTTACCTGTGGTTCTGACCAAGCTGCTTTGCCATTAATAGAAGACAGAACACCTCCTCCACTACCTGCTGCAGATCCCTCACCTCCGCTTTGATGTCCCTCGAACACGCCTGCCAGTTGTCCCTAGGGCCATCTTCCAGATACGCAGAACTGAGCAAGCCACTCCCTTCTTGAAAGCTCATCAGTGACCCCTCACTGCCCGCATTGCTCTCCCCTGCTCCCCCGTCTTCTTTTTCTACATTCTTCCTCACTCATCCCACACACGCTCTGGCTTTGTGGAGCCATTTGGCATTCTCTAGGCACGTGCTTCCCTCCTAGCTCCTGACTGAAATGCCTGCCTTCTTTGGCTAACTCCCACTGTCTTTCAAAAGTCAGCTCGAAGCATCCGCTCCTTAGGGAAAGCTTCCCCAAACTGGGGAACTCATACTTTCTTATTCTCCAATTGTTTGGGTGTATTTTAGCATCACAGAGTTGATCAACTTGTTTTTCTTTGTTGTATCACTGATTTGTTATCTCAGCTGTGGGCTGAGACCTCCTTGAGAGAAGGTCTGAGTTTTACCTGTGGCTGCTCATCACCCTGTTTTCTTATTGATGGAAAGAGGGGGGCAGTGTGGGCTTCATGGGCAAATTATGGTTATGTTTGAGGTATATTTATGATTAAATTTTAGCCATCTGATCATTCCTAAATATTTCCCTCAGTCCTTTTACTCATGGGACTGTGATATTTAAATACTGATATGAAATCAATAAGATAAAGTTAAAACTCCAGAAATGCCTTAGTTATCCACAAGAAAGCCTTTAGAATATGCACAAGGAGAGGATATATATATATATCTTCTTGTGTGTGTGTGTGTGTGTATTTTAAAGAATCCTTTAAAGAGAATAAAAGACTTCTATGAGTAGAAAACAGTGACAAAATAACTAAAGAGCCAATGATGCAAATATTTCACCTGTCAAGATGTGACTTAAAGTTCTGTGAACACAAAGGACAAGAATTATTCTGATTTCATAAATTAAGTAGCTTTGAAGCTTTAATCAGCACAGCCAGCAATGTGCCACCGAGGAACACTGAAGGGACCAGACCACAGCCGTTGCTGCTGCAAGACACATGGAGCCCAGAGCCTTTCACATTCACCTGGACCTGTCAACCAACCAACCTTCCTCCCCCTCCTCCCTTCCCCTCCCTCTCCCTCCTTCCCCCTCCCTGTCTCCCTTCTTTCCTCTACAAATCACATTGCATACTTTTTACATTAATTCTTTCTTGGTATAATCCCAATTTTAATTATGTAAGTCATTGTTGGTGAGCTGTGTACATTAATGCAATTATGGGGTACAATGTGCTGGTTTTATATACAATTTGAAATATTTTTATCAAACTGGTTAACATAGCCTTCATGGCATTTTCTTAGTTATTGTGTTCAGACATTTATCTTCTGCATTTAGTAAGTTTCACTTGTACCCTTCTAAGATGCACCCTACGTGTGGTCCCACCAATTACTCTCCCTCTACCCATCTTCCCCCCTCCCCTCCCTTACCTTTTCCCCCATATTCTTGTGTTATAATTGAGTTATAGCTTTCATATGAAAGCTATAAATTAGTTTCATAGTAGGGCTCAGTACATTGGATACTTTTCCTTCCATTCTTGAGATATTTTGCTAAGAAGAATATGTTCCAGCTCCATCCATGTAAACATGAAAGAAGTAAAGTCTCCATCTTTCTTTAAGGCTGCATAATATTCCATGGTGTACAT
>CAUYRH010011317.1:0-26069 GCA_963574655.1 Perodicticus potto | reverse complement strand
CCTGTAGTCCCAGCTACTTGGGAGGCAGAGGCAAGAGACTCGCTTGAGCCCAGGAATTGGAGGTTGCTGTGAGCTGTGATGCCACGGCACTCTATCCAGGGTGACAGCTTGAGGCTCTGCCTCAAAAAAAAAATAAAAAATAAAAAATACAGTTTGAATTAGAAAGATCACAATCACAATACACCTCCCCACTGGCTGACCCTCAATGCAAAATTCACAAATGAGAGAAGTTCCATAATGAAGAAAATTTTTTTTCATAAAAAGCATTTGCTAATTTCTGGGGGACATAGCTGATTACTCTGACGCTCTCAAACTCTGAAAATTGTGAAGGTTCTAAGAAACCACGTAGCAGAAGACAAAATAAGATTTAGGGTTTTTTAATTAAAAAAATAAAAGAATAAAAAAAGAATTAATTGCTTATATATTATTAATAAAAACCTAAACAAGTTCTGAGGAAAAAAACTACACCAATCACTTACTAGCCATTTATTATAATATAATCACAATATAATATTATATTATAATCATAATATAACAAGTTGTATAATAAGCACAAAAATTATAAATTCCTCAGACTGTTTTGATGGTCATACTCTTTCTCTTCATTAATATTTGCTTCCTAATGATGCAGAATAATTCTTCTTCCTTGGCAGAATAATTTCTAAAGGTTGGAACAGATGAGCAGAGAAATTGGGAAAGGTTATTGACCTGAATATTCAAAGCCTGTTTGAAATGAATAAATTAGTTAAAGTGTCTGACACAAAAGGAAGGAAGAGGACGAGTAAGTTACTAAGAATAAAGGTAGAAAGTAGAATTTGGCAGATCCAAAATGTAAACAAAAACTAACAAACAAATAAATAAACCTAACCCCCTCATAACATTACTGAAATACCGCTTTTTGTTTTTTAGAGATAAAAACAAGTTATCATAGGACATTAAATTAGACAGTAATATGTTTTTCAGAAAGGTAAATAGTGCCTGGAAAAGAGCAAGAAGTTTCTTTCAGCCCCAGCAAACCATTTAGTTTTGTGCCTCTTTCCCCCATTCCTTTCTCCTCTTCCTCCTTTTCTAATGCCCCAAACATTCCGTGAGGAAGATAAAGTGCTATACAGGTGAGATAAAGCTCCCCAGGCCCTGAGAATAAACATGTGATTCTGACCAAAAAAAAAAAAAAAATGTCTCTGCCTAAATAATAAACACAACAACTTGCTTCAACGCAATGACAGATTTGATGATAATGAATAACCCCTTGCATCTGCAGAAGTGCTATGCTTTGTAAAAAACTTTGTATGTATTATCCTTTGGGTTCCTCCCAGAAATCATGCAAGGTGCACAGGGGAGGTTTATTCTTTCCACTTTTTTTTATCAATAGGAAAAGAGGCTCAAATTTGCTTACCATCACTCAGGGTCTGACCTTGGACTCGCAATCTGAGTCCTTTCTTCTTTCTGTGGGAAAGGAATCCTCCTGACCCTGACAAGAGTGCAGCCATTTTGGGAAACGGCTGGTGAGAAAAAGCAGGACAGGAATCAAACTGTATGATCACAGCCAATGCCCTGCCCACCTCCTGGAATGCTTCAAGGCCAGTGTTCTTGGGAAACAACAGAAAGGTAACTTTTACTCTGACCCTGACAGGCAGCCAACTAAGGAAGCAACTCCTACATTCACCCATTGCAAAAATCAGTCCCTCTGCATAAGTCTCTCTGCACACTTAACCCTACAGATAAGGGATAATAAAACCCTCTTGAAACTGTGTGAAAGTGAACTGGCTCCTGGTCAGACTCGACTCTATTCTTTTTTCTTTCCTTTCTCTGCTAATGAAGCCTTTCCAATCCCAGGACTGAGCTCTTCTTCTTCCTGTGGACTCTTCCCCCTCACTCCACCCCGTTCCTCTCACTTTCCCCTACCCTTACTCCCAAATAAGCTTTCATCACTGAGCAATTTCACTAAAAGACATATAAACTAATTACAAAAACATAATTCCTTTGTTATTTGCATAGTAGATCTCAAGATCTGTGTTTAGTTAATGAAATATCTTCTATCTGTTTGCACTGAGTAGTATTGATTAAAGAGAGTTATATAACAAGTAGAGCCATACGACAAAAAAAAAAGTTTGTTTTTGTTTTTGTTTTGCTGTTTTTGGCTGGGGCTGGGTTTGAACCCACCACCTCTGGCATATGGGGCCGGTGCCCTACTCCTTTGAGCCACAGGTGCCGCCCCCAAAGTTTTATTAATATTGAATTAGTTCTAAAACAACTGTAACAGAAAATTTAGCATGAATTTTTCAACATGAAATGCATTTATCCCCACAATTATCGGCCCAGGAATATTACAGAGCACCTATTCTATCCAGGTACCATGGATATAACAGGAAACAGCCAACCCTCTGTGTGTGCCTCCGGGATGTCCCACCAGCAGGAGATACAGACACACAGCAAAGAGTTATGAAATGCCTAAATGCAGGGGCTACAGGAATCTAGCCTCGTGTGGGGTTAGGAAAGCTTCCTTCAAGATAAGACAGTTAGGTAAAATCCAAAATAAATAAATATGATATGCTTAAGCAAAAAGGAAGAGAGGATGGAGCGCAATGAAAGAGCATTTCAGGAAGAAAAATAACTTGGAATTTAGTGCAATAGCTGTGATCACCCAAGGGCATAACTGATTGGGTAACGGAGAAACAGTTGGAAAGGTTGAATGGCTTTACCACATATTTTATTTTGTACTGAATTCTCTGTTCCTAAAGCCAGAGCTCAAAATGGCACTGAAAACACTGTTTTGATTTTCTGAAACTATATTGTATTCATGAGGAACACAAAAACTGAACATCTTTAGACACTTTGTCCTTACCAGACCTTTTTACCAACCTTGTCTCATTTAATCCTCAGAACAACCTTGACCAAATGAAATCTGTTTCATATCGAGGCTTAAAGTGGTCATTCTTTTTCAAGTATATAGGGTAGCTGATCCAGAATAAAAACTCGAGTTTTAGGATCCCTTGTACATTGCACTTTCCATGACATCACATAGTAACCATTAGCTAAAGAATCCTATCCACCTGCTTATTAAGATCCTGCGGAGTGTGGCTGACCAAGATAGGTAAGATCCATGTTTTCATGGAACCCACATTTTTCATGGAACCTACATTTTATTAATGAATAGAATAATAATACAAGTAGAGCTTTTTTTCTTGATTCCTCATGTACTTTTAGGGAAAAAAATTCTTCATATTCGAGAGAATAAACTGAAGTACACAGATTTGGACTCCATTTCTTTTACATCACCTGTGTCTGCTTCCACTATTATTTGATGATCTGGTGCTCTCTCTCCCTCAAGGCCACTGGCATTGTGAGCAAAGGCATGGCCAGGGATCATGATGACACTACTTTGTGCAGAACTGGTTGGCCAGGATGTTTTCACTCACTCACCCAAAGGTGTGGCAATATGCTTTCATGCTTTGGAGCAAGGCCACATGTGATTCCAAAGACTGTCACTGTTAACATCCAAAGTTATGTTCCATAATAGTAAACTAAAAGCATCAAAGAGAGAAAGATTTTTTTTTTTTTTTAGACACAGAGTCTCACTTTGTTGCCTTCTGTAGAGTGGCATCACAGCTCACAGCAACCTCCAGCTCTTGGGCTTAGGTAATTCTCTTGCCTCAGCCTCCCGAGTAGCTGGGACTACAGCCACTGGCCACAACACCTGGCTATTTTTTTCATTGCAGTTTGGCTGGGGCTGGGTTCAATCCTACCACCCTTGGTATAAGGGGCTGGTGCCCTACTCACTGAGCCACAGGTGCTGCCCAAAAAGAAAGATTTTTGTAAAAGTAGATGTTTGCAAAACCTTCCTATGCTGGGGGTAAGAGCATCTCTGGATAAAGCTTGATGGTGAAATAAATACAGTTATTCTTCTGATTTCTAGAATATGCTTTGTATTAAAAGAGTCCTCAGTGACCTGAAAGACTATTTCTAAAAATGCTTGTTTTTTATCTTGTGGTAAAAGATAAGAAAAGGAAAGAAAGGGAGTAGTTGGCACCCGCCATCCATATCAAATTCCGTAAATCTTCCAACTCCTTTTCCTGTCCATGTTTCAGAAGTTAGCAAACACCTGGCAAAAAAAGAAATTTAATACATTAGAAAGTTTAAAGGTGGAAGGCCAGGCTAATGAGAAATGAAAAAATAAATCCTGAAACTCTACTACAAAGGGAAATCAACCACTTGGTAGTTCCCCCTCTGCTGGTAGGTGTGCACAGCGAATTTCAAACCTGGAAATGATTCATTCACTCTCTCCAGGAAGAATGGTGGGGGTAAGGGGGAGAGACAGCTCATATTCCAGAATTCTGAAGGACATCAGCTTGCCATCTATTGACTGGGTAGATTAAATGGAATGAGATTTCACAGGAAGGAGCAGAGAAAGGATGATCACAAAGTAGAAAGGCACAGATGAAGGAATAGGAAGCAGTGTGGGAAAGACGCCAGAAGCATATAAAGGGGCTGCAGAAACAGTGTTTGGTTATCCAGGGAGCAGGTGTCTCAGGCAGAGTGGATCCGACAGGTGCAGACAGGCAGCCTCAAAACAGGTGGGCTCCAAATAGGGTTCAGGCTGCTGCTCGGCAAAGGTAGGCCAAGGGCTCAATGGAAACTCAGGACAGGACAGCTTTCTGTCAGAGTTTCTCAGGTTGCAAAAACGGTCTGAGAAGCAAAGTGCTTCAGAACCACTACAGGATCAGGGGGACAGACAACTTGTAAATAGCAGGGAACCTTTCAATCCACGCGGTCGCAATCTCCTGCAGTCACACCTGGTATTTTAAACACATGACTTAAGCGAGCCCCATGCACAGATAAGTTTAATAACCACTAGGAAGGATGATTAAATTGGGTTCTTCAGTTTCTCTTGTTCTCAGAGTGACCAAGGCTATCTCTTGGTCACAGACCCTAGAATGGAGCTGTCTGAACTGAGCGTAACAGACCCCCTGGCTACAGAGAGCTCAGATTTTTTTTGGATGGGGAATCACACCAGAATCTCTCCATATCATGTCCCTGAATGTCAAGCCACATCCTATGTCCCTATGTGTGACTCCTGGCAGAGGGGCTCCAGTTTCAGAAGCTGTTGTGTCAGTGTGCAGAGGTAAGGAGGGTACCGTCAGACTGTGAGCAGTATGAGGCACCCAACTTCAGCTTCACCAGAGCGCCTTGCAAACCCCTGGTCACACTAGACAGAGAAACGAGGTAGAAAGGCCTTAAAAACATCACGTCAGTCCCACAACACTCCTCAAGACCCTCAGTGGAGAGCACTCTGCCAGCTGCCAAAGGTGACACACTGCACTGTTCCCTCAAGGGACTGCTATTCAAGTATTAGGCCTCAGAGTAAATTCGTGAGGTAAATTTCTGTGAAGTAAAAAGTTCTAATTAATTACAAATTCGTGTGTGTGTATTCAATTTGTATTTTCCAACAGATAAGACAGTCTAACTATGTTCAAAATCAGGAGCTCAGACAGACATCTCTAGTTACATAACTAACCCGCAGAATAAAGGCTGAACTGGAGCCACTGTCAACCTCCTGGTAACCCATGACCCTGTCTTCCCGCCCCTCTGATCGTTGTTGGTGAGTTCAGGTCTGATTTGTAAAGTTTCCGTTCAGAGGCCTGCAACTCTAGGAAGCCCCTGCCCGGTACTGGGCACTTCCGCACACAACCACATTACCGCCAGCCCTTTGCATCTGTGTTTGCAGCATAAACAACTTCTGCACTCACAAGTGGTCTCAGAACTTCTGCAGAATCCTCATAAATATGCCTCCATCCTTACTAATATCCCCAATGGCACATTTTCGTGATCATGCTAAATTAAAGGCCAGATAAAAGTCAGCAAGTTTGAATTCAGAACAAAACAAGCAAACAAAAGCCACTTCCAAGGTCTCCTTTTTTTTATTTATTTATTTATTTTTAGAGACAGAGTCTCACTTTGTCGCCCTTGGTAGAGTGCTGTGGTGTCACAGCTCACAGCAACCTCCAACCCTTGGGCTCAAGCGATTCTCTTGCCTCAGCCCCCCGAGTAGCTGGGACCACAGGCGCCCGACACAGTGCCCGGCTATTTTTTGTTGCAGTTTGGCTGGGCCAAGGTCTCTTTCCATGATGTTCTTTTGATGCATAATTTCCTGAAAGAAAAGTCCTTCCAGCTCCTGGTCCCACAAGCACCCACCGTTGGGGAAGCCATGACAACGCCCCCTTGGGGACCTCGCTGAGTCACCACTTATCGCTTCTCTCCACAGCTCCAATGGAAAATCCGTCACGTGGGCCCAGAACGAGAAGAGCAGCCGGGGGCAGCACCTGTGGCAGCGGCTGTCCATCCACATCAACAAGAAAGAGAACCCCAACCAAACGGCCGTCATCAAGCCCTTCCCCAAGAGCACGGAGAGCCGAGGCCCGGGCGCGGGCGCGGGGGCCCCCGGCGGGGCGGGCGGCGCGGGCGGCGCGAGCTGCGCAGGCGCGGGCCCCGGCGCGCCCGAGCCCCCCGACGCGGGCCCCAAGGCGCTGTACGACGTGGCCGAGGCCGAGGAGCGCTTCCCGGCGCCCGCGCGGCCGCGCTCGCCGTCGCCCATCAGCACGCTGAGCCACCGCGCGGGCTCGGCCAGCCGCACGGAGGACGACGCGCCGTCGCTGCACTCGGAGCCCGCGGCGCGCAGCAGCTCGTCCCAGGGCTCGCTCATGGAGCAGATCAGCAGCGTGGTGACCCGCTTCACGGCCAACATCAGCGAGCTCAACTCCATGATGCTGTCCACCGCGGCCCCCGGCCCCGGCGTGGGCGCCCCGCTCTGCTCGTCCTACCTGATCCCCAAAGAGATCCAGCTGCCTACGACCATGACGACGTTCGCCGAAATCCAGCCTCTGCCGGCCATCGAGGTCACGGGCGGCGCGCAGCCGGTGGCCGCGGCCCCGCCGGCAGGGGGCGCCGCCGGGGAGGCAGCGGTCGCCGGGCCCGAGGCCGCGGCCGGCAAGCAAGACCTGGAGGAGTTGGTGGCCCTCACCCCGCCGTCCCCCTTCAGAGACTCGGTGGACTCGGGGAGTACGACCCCTAACTCGCCGGTGTCCGAGTCGGCCCTCTGTATCCCATCATCTCCCAAATATGACACTCTTATCATAAGAGATTACACTCAGAGCTCCTCGTCGTTGTGAATGTCACTGGAAACCACTCCGGATTCCGCGCGCTGAGCCGAGACCTCTGGTGTTCACAGACACGGTGACGAGCTCGGTCACCTGCTTAAGAGCCGAGGTGCGAGATGCCAAGTACACCCGTAATGGAAACGTGAGATTCATAGTGCTATTTCACAACAGCCGACGAAGACACCAACTACAAACCTTTTGGCAGATTTTCTTCTAGTGGCCTTAGAAAACATGGGCTTTTAAGAAGCACTGCTTTTATTTTTGAGGGCTGACATAGAGTCTGTTAAAACAGTTACATACCAAGTGCTTTGCTCCAGGAAAGCAGTGAGTGTGAAACAGCATAATGGAGGGTGAAAAGCATAGTTAATACGCAACTGTAAAAAGTTTCATTTGTTTACTTTAGTTCTTTTCCCAGAAGAGTCTTTGATTCACCAAACATGAATGTACATTTTCTAACAAACTCAAAATCTGGGACCAAAACATCAACCTTTCTCTTAGTTTTTTCTTTCTTTTTCTCTTTTTTATTTTTATTTTTCCTTTAAAGACCTTGAAAAGCAGTGATTTGGGCTCAGTATTTACTGAGGCATTGTTGTAAGTGCATCCCACGCGTAACACACCACTGGATAGTGAGTGCTGCGCTAATGTACCTAGGGCTTCTACCAGAGACTTTTCCAGTTTGGTTGCGAGATACTCTTCCAAAAGCCTGCATCTGGGATTCCACCTAGTTATTTCAGATTCACCTCCATTAACCGAGAAAACCAGTGGAAGATTTCTTGACTATTTCACCACGTTGCCAATCGATACAATACTGGAGTAGCAAAAAAAAAAAAATATTTTCTGGAATACTGTTTTGTAATTCCCTCACTGGGGTGCATTGTGTAGCTGGAAATTCTCTTTATAATAATAATTCTTGAGCTCCAGCCTGGCTATCTCGTTCATGAAACACAACCACTCCTTAAAAATGTTGTTCCGTTAGCATTGCCAGCTAAAATACTAAAATAAGTATTCGGGCTTCTTCATTCCTTTCTTTTGAGAATCTGATACTTTACAAAGAGCTCCTCTGTTCTTTATGAGTCCCACCACTGGAAGAGTGGTCCATAGACCCAATGAAGACATTGTCACAGTTAGAGGAACTGTTGTTGAAAGAATTAATACAATCTTAACTACACTGAAATTTTTAAACTGTGTCAAGTCAGCTTAGCAGAGATTTAGCTATGCCAGCGAGCAGTGATTTTAGCTATTCTTGGCTGCTTAAACAGGGCAGCTATGAACTATGACAAACGTAGATTTTTCAAAGCAATACAGAATATTAAAACAGAGGAACCTTAATATCAACTGCATAATCTTTCTTAGCCATTCCAGAAAAAAACAAAGCAATTATTAATATTTTATTTTTTAAATAATTATGAATATGATTTCATGCACTTCATATTGTCACTTTTTAAAAACTGCAGAAAAGAGATGTAGGGTTATGATAGAAACGTGCTTTGATAAGCTTATATAGGTAGAATTCATAGTTCAAGACCTGAGTCCACTGTCATCTTTCTTCCTCCCATTGCAGCTATCCTCAGGTACCAAATGTTTTTGATTTTTAAATAAGGATAGTAATAAAAGGAGGAAGTGTCCTATAAATTTAAAGACCAGTTGACCCAGCCTTATACTAAAGATAGCCTTATGAAAAAGATTTGCTGTGAGGCAGAAGTATATTTTTGGCAGAGAGAAAAATAAAACTTTTTTTTTCCTTTAGCTCAATATCCTTATTTTGGTAAGTATTTTTTATTTCACATCTACTTAAAAAGAAAGTTGAGAAATGGAAGTCTATTCATTGACATGTATCATTCTCCACTGTTAAAAGTTATAATATACTGCTTGTTGACTTTCCCTTTCTGATCTCTGTTCTTATTTGAAATATCAAGTGAAATCTTCCAATATAAAACATTAAAAGTAAGTATTAATTCACTAAAATATCAATTTAATGGAAATCAAACCTCCCATACCAGATTTGAAAATAACATCATAAGAGTACCCTGATCCCAAATATTGCAGTGGAACTTTTGAAACAGACATGAAATCTAGCTAAGTTCCATGGTATTATTAAAAGCAAATGTCTGCCTCTATCTGAAAGAGAAATGTAAATATTTTTAAGTATTAATATCCCCTGGATCCTCATCAAAAGGGTGGCCATTCACCATGGGATTGCTGTCATTTCTTATGTATTGAAACCTTTCTAAATATGCTCTATTCTCTACGTCTCGAAATTTGTTTCATAAAATCCAGTACATTGATTTTCATTTTATTCTCAAATATAGTAACTTTTACTCTATTGACCAATAGAAGAACATTTTTTAAACTTTCTCCATGATCAAATCCATTTTCTAATTTTTTAGTAACATATCTCTTTAAAAAGTATACTACCTTATGAGAAACTTCATTAGAAATTAAAATTTAATGAGAGTAAATTGTCATCTGATAATTCTACATGATAAAATCAACTGTAATAATAAAAATAATTTATCCAATTAGAGGAAAAAAAGATATATTTTTCTCTGTATTTCTATAACTTTTGCCACTTCATTGAATACATTGTATATCGGACATTCAATTATTAAATATGCATTCTTGAGATCTTTTATTTTGGAATGATGCTAACTCTGTCTCTTTGCCAATTCTAACACCAGGTTCCAAGTAATAACTCTACAATACAAAGAGAACTGAATACTCATTCTAGGGCTAGGATCAGAACTTCACAATTCATTCGGGTACCTATTCTCATTGAATTTCCTTGTTCCTGGTGCCCAGTGATAATTCAGTCGGGACCACCATGACTAAAAGGAAGGAGAAATGCTGAGGTGCAGCCAAGTGACCCTGCAGGAGAGATTGGTCCCAGGATGGAAGGAAGAAGACCTGATTTGATGAAGTTGTGCTGACTAACTAAGCAGTCTACTCATGCTTTTATCTGGGGAGAGGTGGGGGGCAGCTTGAGAAGAACATGGAAGAACCGTCTTTCTGAGCTAGGGGTAGGGAATGGAAAGGAAATACGGGACGAAAATGCATAAGAGATACTTGACTTAAGCAAGGAACAAAAAGCAAATCCCCAAATGTGCCAGTTCTTGAAAGTAACAGTCTTTCCCAAACTACTGCTGTTATCAGCAAGTGATCAGGAAGACTAGGAGCTATTTCTGACTGTAAGCGAATTGCATAATGGCTCTGCTGCAGTTCTGTGACTTCCAAACCAGGAATTAAACACAGTTTTTAAGAAAAACAACAACAACAACAAAAAAACATTTCCTATGCTAGTCTCTCAGCAAAATGTACATGTTTTGGAGACTTCAAAGGTATTGTCTGATTTCACATTTAGCAACAGCTTATTAATAACCCTCAAGCTGTCAGAATCTCTATAGTTACCATTTACAATTTTATACTGTGAAAAAATACAGATCAGTGAAAACATATAGATAAAGCAGAATTTACTTAGAAGAGA
Source organism: Perodicticus potto (assembly GCA_963574655.1). Classification (NCBI taxonomy): domain Eukaryota; kingdom Metazoa; phylum Chordata; class Mammalia; order Primates; family Lorisidae; genus Perodicticus; species Perodicticus potto. Next base: position 15,434 of record CAUYRH010011317.1, on the reverse strand, counting down.
GTCTGAGGCCTGGGAGATTCTCTACTGTGTATCAAAGAATGAGGCATGTATAAAATAGTTGGCTGAATTTCACTGATCTTCCCAATGTGAACAAATATACTATGTATATTGTGTGTATTTCTAGAAATCAATGGCAGCTGCTGGTGGTGTTGTAATTAGAAATCTATATAGAATATAGATGTTTTAGAAAGATGGTGCCAATCCTAAAGATTTGTGTGGGCTAAGTGCTTGTACTTACTTTTTTCCGCACTTATAACTGAATTTGGTTTTAAAATTGTGTGCGTGTATTTGTTCTTTTTCTGTTGTTGCAGCTTATACTATTAAAATAATAGAGAATGTTAAATTATTTTGATGTGAATTGCAAATTATTTTTTTCATAAAGTTTAACATTTTTATCAGCATTGTTTTGCTTTGTACTTGTATAAATGTGTTTTATTTTAGCATTTTAAAATATACTCGCTTGTTTTCTGAGTTGTCTAAATCATGTTATAGTTGGTGTTTGTGAAGTCAGTGACTTTTGAAAAAACATTAAAACAAACTATGATAAGGCTTTAAGATCATTCCCCAAAATGTTTAGAATATTGTCTCAGTAGTGTTTTATAAGAAGAAAGAGCCATGTTACTAAGTAACCTTAAATTTTGAGTGATCTGCACATTTGCTGTCACCAAAAACACCTACAAGCACCATTTAAGACATAAATAAATACTTTCTCCAAGAAAGGAATGTAGGAAATACACATTGTTTTGTGTCTAGATAAACAAATGGTAGAAATATTAATAGTTTCCCGATTATCTGTCTTGATAGAGGCAACATCACACAAATAAAACAGATTGTGTGTATATGTGTGTGTATATTATATACACACATTTATATAGCTGTTTTACTTTTGAGTCCATCTACATGTGTGTTTGTGTGTACATGTATGTGCATATTTATATAATTTTCCACAAAAACTTACTTGTCTAATTACTTTTTGACTCCTGGAAATTTATGTTCCCTGTACACCAATTAGTGAAAACCTAAAAGCAGAGTATAGGGTAGATGCTTGATGATGGAAGAAAAGGTAAACATTTTAAAATATAGTTGTTCCATGCTTCGCAACACTGTATTATTTCTATTCGTCATTACAAATACACATACATAGAAATCAATACATATATACACATTATAATTCAAAATATATTTGATCTTAGAAAGGAAACCATTCTGGGTAGCGCCTGTGGCTCAAAGGAGTAGGGTGCCAGCCCCATATGCCAGAGGTGGTGGGTTCAAACTCAGCCCCAGCCAAAAAAAAAAAAAAAAAGGAAACCATTCTCTCTGCTTTGTCACACTCTGCACTTCAGTGTCCTCTGTTCTGAAGTAATACGAATGATTGGGCCTATGTTTATTAAAAATTAATGCTGAGGTGAGATGTCTGCACCCTGAATACTGACTTCTAAAAATCAAAAGAGGCTTGTAAGACTCCATAGAATCAAAGAAGGACATTCAAAAATAGCGGATGCAATAGCAGTAACATAGAATTAAAAGTCAGGCTCTCTTACCCTGGATAAATAACCTTGATTTCTTCACAACTCAGTTCTTCTTTCTTTAAATGCAGAGGGAAATTACAGAAACCTGTGAAGTTTCTTTCATTTCCAACATTCCTGAAGATGCTCAACAGATTATAGCTATTATTAGTGACTGTAGTATCTAGTATACAGTGGATGGTGAGCAGGAGCTTACGTGTGTTATTTCCAACGTTATTTACAGTGCTAGGACAAATTCTTGTCTAACTCATAACACGTACGAAGAATCCTATCAAAGTTAAATTCATATGCAACCTTGAAACTATTCATCGAAGACAAATTAGTATATTGAATGCCACATAAAGAATGCCTTTCCTTTGTTAGAATCTCTGCAGAATGCTAGACAATTTTTTGCTTATGCTGTACATGAATGATCAGTTTTAGAAACTAGGTGGGTAAATAGAATCATATTAATGAATTTAAACAAGAGCAGAGTATGTACATTTTTCTCAAGGTATTTTAAAATTCAGACTCAGTTACTAGATTTCACCCAGTTTATTATTTTTTAATTAGTGTTAGCTCATAAATTCTACAAAGAGAATGTTTAAACTCAACTTCTCCGACAGTTATTAGAATCCTAAACCAGAGGCTTTACAAGAAAACCTAACCTCCACTAGAATGAATATTTTAAATTAGCTTTTACTCCAAGAAAGAGGCAATTATTTTTGCCAAGATGTGTGTCTTTTGAGGTATATATGACCTATAAACAGGCTAGTTAGGTGATATACAGAGCAGACACATTAGTCTTATTTAGGTATATCTTGAATTCTTACTCAATGACTTAAAAATAAAGCTTTATATACTATCATATTTCCATAATAGAGTATGTTGTATTATTAATATATCTATGACATGTCCATGGAAATCACATAATATTGAAAATTGGCTTTTCTAATCTGCTAAATAGTAGTAATAGGTGATTCATGAAACAAAAGTTTTTACAGTTTTAAAACTTTGAAAAATGTAATCATCCCAAGTTAAATGATTGTCCTCAGAATTTACCAGTCTTTAATATGCTCATATGCATTAAATTTTTTACAAAGCTGTCTCTCCTCAGAGTAGATAAAACATATTTTGGAAATGCTATAATAATTTGTACACAGGGTTTCTTGTAGTCTCTAAAAATCTACTGCTATTTCTGTGATCTCTTGAGGCTTTTAGACAGACAACATGGATTGATGCAGTTAGAACATCACATTCAGGTGCCATCTTACTGAACCATGGGAAGTCTTGCTCAATTTTGCATTCATTTCCCCCCCTTTGCTGATTTCTCAAACTTCCATGAGCACATTTACTTTATCTTTATGAGTCAGGCTGAGGATATCCTTTTACATTTAATTTAAATTTTACTTTTGTCAGAAATGTTGGGTAGTTTCCTAAATTCTAACATCTCAAATGAAGCAGTATGTGAGATATGAGATACAGCATGTGAAGATGTTGACTAAGCAGAGAAGTACACTCCAGGAGAATTAAAAGGTTATCAGAATATTATCCAGAAGGTATTTTCAAAAACTGTTTTATAGGGTTTTTTTAGTTTACTTAAATGAACAAAATTATACATCTCTAGTGTACACTGTACCAATGCATTTCTATTCTTGCATGTTCAAGATAAGGGCTTGAGCCCTTTGCTTCCCTATGTGGGTGGCACATCAAATAGTTAAGTTCTTCTTTCCGAAGAGTTCACATCACCTCATTAGCCCTAGTGCATTCACTCCACTCTTCAAAGAGGCATAAAACTATCTCAATGTATACGGAGAAAAAAGGTCATATTTTGGGAACGTAAGTACCCGTGCTGATAGCCCAGGAGAAATCAGAAACAAAATTAGGGGAACATATTGGCCAGTTCTGTCCATCTGGTAGGAAAGAAGCTAGTGCTTTCTTGCTTTTTGTACAGAAATACAAGTACCAAAGTCAATTCTTTAAAAATAATAGATTGAGATAGAATCATTCCTAATTGAAAAAGTAAGAGTCAGGAACTCAAGAAAAACATGTGTGATAATGGCAGAGCCAATAAAGAGATTTAAAAGCCTAAATGAATGAAAGGATCCCCCCAAAAAAGAATAATGCAATTGTGTTAAGTGATGTTATTTGCTGAGTCAGCATCATCTTAACTCAGTCCTGACATATACAAAGTATTGAGAAAGGTGAATGCTAATAAAGGTAGCTGTAGAAATATTAATGTCCAACACAAATGACTCAAAATAAAAGTTATAGAAAGGGTCAAGGGGATGTTTTACATGGAGAAAAATATACTTAGAAAATAGGACAGAGATGAACCTGTATGTGCTTAACAATTTCTCTTCAACTTATAAAGCAAAGACTAATTGAAACACAAGAGAAAAAAGGCAAATTCACAATGGACCCCTTTAATGTAGTTAACTCATCAATACACCAAGAAGCCAAAAGAAAAAAATAAAATATATTTTAGGAGAATCAAGTAACTCAAATAGCCAGAATAAATAAACAAATGTATTTAGAGCTTTGTTCTTGTTAATGGAAAACATGCATTCTTTTCATCAACCTTAAAAGATTCAGGGAAGAAACCTTGGATTAGGCCACAAAGGAAATCTTAACAAATTCCAGAAAGCAAAACTCATACAGGGTACAATCACTGACTAAAAGATATGAAATCTTAAATTAAAAAAAAAGTTATCCAAAAGAAAATGTCACTAGGAAACTCTTTTCTAAGATAGACTCTAGGATGAAGAGAAAAACTTAACTAAAATTATAATCTACTTATAAATTATAATCTACTTAGTGAAAGCCCTGTGTATTAAAATCTTTAGAACAAGCCTATTATTGTATTCCAAAGAAAATATTTTATCCTAAATATGTATGTTTTTTAAAGACCAAAAATAAATTAAACATTCAATTAAAGATGTTGAAAATTAGCCATAAAAAGATACTATGTAAATAATTATCATTCATTAAATCAAAAGTAATACAAGAAAATAAACATCTAACAAAAAATTTTAAATAATATTAAAACCAAAGGCTTTTCATTTGAAAAGACCAATGCATTGACAAACATTCATCACATCTACTTAAGTAAAAAGAGAAACCACATACAAAATAATGTGAAAGGAGATATATAGTTAGAAATATATCTGTATGAAACTAATAGATAAAAACTATGCACTAATATATTTGAAAATATAGATGAAATGAACATTATTCTAAGAAAAACATAAATTACCATAAACATAAATTTATTATAAATTACAAATTATAAATTTGTTTTTGAAGCAAAAACAAATAGAAAAATAACTCAGACCAATAATAATAGACTAACATAAAAATGAATTTTAAAATATCTTACTGTAAAAAGCATATGTCTAAATATTTTGCTGGTAAATTTCACCATGAAATATAAATATAGAACATGGGAAAATATGGAAATATCTACAGTTTATTCATGAGGCTTTCAACACAGATCAGGCAAGGATGAAATAAAAGAAAATTTTAAGCTAATCTCATTTTAAATATAGATTTTTTTAAATTCTAAGTAAAACATTTACATATGAAATTGTGAAAAGTAATAAACTAATAATACCATATAATATTAGAAATTCTATTGCTTTATGAACAAGTATAAAACTGTAAATTTTCTTCAATATTAGAAAATCTGTTAAATAGTCTACCCTTAACATATTAAACAGATGTGCATAATAGATAAAATAAAACCATTAGATAGAATTTCACACTAATTTCTGATTGCAATAAAACAAAATACAACCAAAATGGAAGAAAATTTTCTTAAGATAGGAAAAAATTGTCAGAAACCTATATAGCAACATGATACTTAATAACAAAATATTAGAATTCCCAATAAATCAAGAATGAAATAGGTATGCTGTATACGCACAATTTCTAAAGAGATTATATAATTTTCATCTAAAACGTCATTTTTAAGAGTTAAAGTGTTAATTTTAGTGATATTGGGACGACTTTACCTGGGGAAACTGCCTACACCTGAGCTATACTGGCCAAACCATGATATAAGCTCACTTTAACTTACTACATATTACTTTTTGATATAATATTTGACTACCTATATAAAACTTAAATCAAGAAAAATGAAATAGATAAAATTGCTTCAAAAAAAAATGAGCCAGAACAACAATGGTGTCTGTAATCCCAACTACACAGGAGACTGAGGTGAGAAAAATCCCCCTCCCTTTTTTAATTTTTTTTTTTTTAGATACAGCATAAGAGAGGATTTCTCAAGCCCAAGAGTTTGAGTTCAGCCTGGGCAACATAGGAAGACATGATCTCTAAAATAAATACAGTATAAAGATATGCTTGAAGATTCATCTACCTATGAAATCTAGAATAATACAAAAACAAAATATTAACTTTAATGATACAAAAAAGACAGAAAAGAAAAAGGTAATTAGTTATGAACAAATTTCAGCAAGTAGTTTCTTGTGAGGAGTAGGTTAGTCACCTAGTAAGAAAAGTTAAAGATAAAAACACAGTAATTATTTAATTGCAAACAATTCTGTAAAGTATGTGGTTGATAAAAAGCTAACATACAGGGTGTGTGTGAGGGTGTCGTCTTAGAACACTTCCCAAAGAGATTACCGAAAAGTAAATTTTAAAGGATCTCTAGGATCCTTTATTTGCTTTTCTAGATAGATACAAGAAAGGAAAGCATTGAGGCACAAGGAATTTCACATCCACTGACACAAAAAAATACACAAAGCATTTAGAGAAGGGCCATTAGTTCAATCTGGCTAACAATGCTGGGGAAGATTAAATGAGGTGACCTACACGGAGTGCTCAGCACAGAGTGTGGCACACAAAGTATATTCCTGCAGTACTGGCTGCCTTAGTAGCAGTAATTTAGATGATTAGATCTAATAATTCCATCTAATAAAACACATGGAACAATATACTCATGTGCTTTTATTCCTGAGTATGTATAAATCTTTCTCCAGCAATTGAAACACAAATAAATTTAACCAATCAAAACTCAGTCAGTAGGATCCTAATCACTCATTGTTGCAGCAAACATCAGAACTAAATGTAGCGAAAGAGCTGATGACTTTTACAAGGAAATTAGCTTCAATGAAAAAGGGAATTAATATAGAAACTTAACTTTTCATTAATTAATAGCCAGAAATTAATAAATAATGCACAATAACAAGAGCAATGGGAGAGACTGTGACAAGTGGATGGATTTTGAATGAGGGTGATTAAAATTGGGGAGGGAAAAAAGAAACTTTAGAATACAAACTACATTATATCTGTATATGACCTTGGTCGAGAGATTCCTCCAGATCTGGAGACCCCTCCACTCAGGTACGTCGCTCCTCTAGATCTTAGGCTGAAATAGTTGTCTTACTTAGATGAGTGATTCTAAGAACTTCTAAGTTATTCTAAGGCCTTAATGCCATTAAGATATTACAAGCATCCAGTTTAATTTCTCTTTCTTTTTTATTATGATAAGAACACTTAATATGAGATCCACTCTCTCAAAAGCTGTTTCAGAAGCGTATAATACAGTATTGTTAAGTAGAAGCAGGACATTGTATTCCAGAACTTTACAATTTACTCGTCTGCATAACTGGAACTTTACGCCAACTGACTAACAGCTCCTTATTTTCCCCTAATCCTTGTCTCTGGCAGCCAATATTCTACTTTTCCATGATTTTGACAATTTTAGATACCTATTGTTAGTAGAATTATGCAGTGTTTTGTTCTGTGACAGGGTTATTTCACTTAGCAAAATGTTCATTCCCCAAGTTCATCCATGTTGCCACATTCAGCAAGATTTCCTTCTTTTTAATCATATTAGTCCATTACAATATAATAATCCAGTGTATACATATGTGTACACACACACATTATTCATTCATTCATTTATTGATGGACATGTAGGTTATTTCCTCATCTTGGCTATTGTGAGTAACTAAAAGTAAATAAATAAATATTTAAATCTGTGCTGCCCATGGCCCTGTTAGAAAATATAGAGTGAGCAGCTAATAGGAATGAGATGAGTGGGTTTATGATACATTACCAAACACTACCAAACACTATAAAGAAACTGATTTTTAAACTCCAAATATACTTCCAAAAATCAGATCATGAAAGCAGTTTTTTTTGCCATAATATGTAGTGTCATTTCAACCTACCTTTAAATTAAATTCAATTCCTAAACATGAAATAATCTCAAATCTATTTTGTAATCTAAACATGATGTTTTTCCAAATATGATGTAGGGTAAATTTATAACAGCTTCTTGATCAATGGAAAAAAGTTATAATTTTTCCTTTTATGGAATCTTAATGGGTGTCTGCTATATTCCAGGGCACATTCCTAGGTTCTGAGGGTCCAAAAATGAGTAAAACAAATACAAATTATTGTCTAGCTGGACCTTATTTTATTATGTGTATGAACACATGCATTTTAAAGGTGGAGACAAAAACCAGAAATTAAAAAGCAAAGTATAGTATATATTAGAAAATGACAAGTACTGTGAGAAAAAAGTAAATTAGGTAAAAGAGATGTAAAATCAGAGAAGGGAAGTGATTTTAGATAGATTCATCAGGAAGGATTTTACTTCTAGGTAATATAAAATATCACCATTTCTCATGATTTGCTCAGTATCTGAGCAAATACTTGAAGGAGATGTAAACTCAAGTTATGAAAATATCTGGGAAATTAATATGCCAGCAAGAGGAAATAGTAAGTGCAAAGACCCTGAGGAAGGATTAGGTCTGGAAATGATTAAAAGAAGAAGTCTTTTATGGTTAAACACAGTTGAGCCTAGGCTAGGATCATAGAGCTGATGTCAGAGAGAAAGCCCAGTCAAGTCACACAGAATCTTGTAAGGCAGTTAAGAAGGCTGGCTTTCGGGTGGTGCCTGTGGCTCACGGAGTAGGGCGCAGGCCCCATATACTGAAGGTGGCAGGTTCAAACCTGGCCTCGGCTGAACTACAAAAACAGAAAAATAGCTGGGTGTTGTGGCAGGCACTGGTTAGTCCAAGCTACTTGGGAGGCTGAGGCAAGAGAATTGCCTAAGCCCAGGAGTTGGAGGTTGCTGTGAGCTGTGTGACGCCAAGGCACTCTATCAAGGGGGATAAAGTGAGACTCTGTCTCTACAAAAAGAAAAAAAAGAAGAAGAAGAAGAAGAAGGTTGGCTTTTACTCTGAGGTTTTTGAGCAGAAGAATTACATTAACTGAATTATTTTATGAAGACTAGTCTAAAAGCGCTTAGAATAAATTTTTGGGACACAAAGTTAGAAGCAAGAAAGATGATCAAAATAAAAGCTACTACAATGAAGAAGAGAAGAAAATGATGGGGACTTATAGACCTTGGTAGTAGCAGTGGAGGTGGTGAGAAGTGGTGATATTTTATATACATCTATGTATGCATATGAAGAGAGTTGTCAAGCCCTGCTGACAGATTGGATGTGGGGTGTTAAAGAAAGAGGAATTGAGGCTGAGCTTCCCCTAAGTGTGTTCCCCTAAAGAAAGGCTGCAGCTGGCACAGACTTTGGAGAAATGATCAGGCCATGTTAAATTTAAGAAGTATAGTAGGGTAGATGATTGAGTTTTAGAGTTTAAAGCTCAGGAAAGAAGTCTAGACTAGAGCTATAAAATATGTAAATAGATACACATATCAATGATTGAAAATAATACCTAGCATATAATGGTCAAAAGTAAACTATTTGATCAGGATCAAGTTAGTTTTTTACTAAATCAAAATTATGATTTTTTAAATCTTAAGGGGGATTGTATATCATTATGAAAAGGGACCACTAAGCAAAGATTGAACAGTACTTTTCTCTGTTATACCTATCGTTAATTTTAGCTTAAAAATCACTAAATCTTATAATGGGAGAAGCTTTAAATTATATGTATCTAAGCAACAATAGTACTTCACAAATGAGAAAGGAACCATCTGGGTGGTAGGTACATCAGATGGGCCCGAGTAATAAATACTTCAATCTTAGCTCTGGCTCAGAGGCAAAATCTGGAGCCCATATCACTGATATACTTACTACACACTGCCCTCTGGAATTGATAGACTCAACATCACCAGTAAATAAGCTATTCATTGTATAACATTCTCCATACTTTTCTGCCTTGAAAGCTATGCAGCTATCATAGTCAGCAGAAGACCTGGGATTCCCATCTCAGACTTTGAGACCCATCAATTATTCCAACACATTTTATGTCATGAGACTTGACCTAAAGCTTCCCTCCAGAACAGCCCACACTTGAGTCCCAGGCCTCAGTGAAGGCCTAGGTGATAGCACCTTAGGGAGAACAGCAAGGGTAAGTCTTCTGGTATCTGCTTGGCACAGAGCAGAACCTGTCTGGGGATACGCACACGATGTCCAACCTTTTTCTTCTCTGCTGCATGTTGGAAGAAGAGTTGTCTTGGGTCACACATTTTACACACAAACACTAATAAAAGCTGATGACCAAAAAAAAAAAAAAGTTCAGTGCATAATTTTCATGGTATCTAACACCACAGATAAGCAAAAAAGTTCTCACGCAATCTGCATGCGGCCCACAGAACGCAGGTTGGACACCCCTGAATCCGAAAATAAACACAATTATAAATTAAGGTATCCATTGTATATTAGATTTATGTAAAATACCTAGCATAGTGCTCAGCCATATGGCGTCTAAATATGTATTAGTTTCATTCTCACTTCTTTTTTTCATTAGAGACAAACTTTTAGACAGTGTAGCCAATTTGCTTACTACCACCATGAGTTTATGAAAGAACTAGACATCAAACACATAAAATGCCATTTATCCCATGAAAGAGTCCTTGTAAATTAGATCGAAACTTATTTTCTAGCTCCAGCTCTAAAGTGTTTCTGCTTCAGCATGCTGCTTCTCTTTGGTTTGAATCCTCCTGCTCCATATATAGCCACATTAGCTTCCAGTGGCAGAGACGCCCCCAGAGACATTCACATCTAATTTGCCCTTTTGCTCTACACGGTGATTTTCAACCATTTTTATCTCACAGCACACTTGAACCTATAGTTCAACTTCTGCAGCACACTTAAGTTATGCTGATCCAAATAAAGAGTAAAATAAAGAATATACTTACTGTGCTTTGAACATCTTTTGAAAATAATTTAATTAATAATCTTTAAAATTTCCCAACGCACACCTAATAGTCTCTCATGACACCAGTGTGTTACAGTACACCAGTTGAAAGTCACTGCTCTAGAGCCATTCTCCTGCTTACCATGCTGACAAGTGCTCACAAATCATCAACAGATGGAATTCTGGAGAGCTGAAACACAGCAGCTGGCAGGCCAAGGTCAGGATGACACACAGGTTCAAACGATTTTAGAAGATTGGAATCAGAACTGGAAATTTTTCTTCCTTCCAAATTCTTTCCTGGAGAGAGTAAATCAGAAAGGTTCCAAATGACTTCTCACTTTTTTAAAATAAAGAATATCATGTGCTATGCATTTGCCAACTTGGAAATACTTGCAGCAAAGGAGGGAGACATGTTCCATGGCAGCGTTTCTTGCAGCATTCTCCAGAGATGAGTCTGACACACTTAGGGCTCAGAAGCCCTGGCCAGGGCTTTGTAGCCGCTGCTAACATCCCCCATCTGTGCAGACACTATCAAAATCCACTCCGCCAACAACCGGTCAGGCTTCATGGGATAACGTCTAAGGGAAAACAGTCCTTTTTCAAGATTCTACCTTTCTTGCCCTGCTGGAGGTCAGGCTGGTTAATTTATTTTAACTCAGTCCCAAAATCACACATCTCTCTGCTCCTCAGGAAGGATGTGCAAAGCATCCAGAGGGACATTCAGGGAGCTAAGAAACATGCACTTATCTGAAACGGGCACAAAACTCAATACAAGTTCTCTTTGTCCTGCATCTAGCCTTGACTGAAGTGACAAATTGTGTGTGGACAGAGAATTCAGAGAGGTAAAAGAGAGAAAGGAGAGGCTTAGCAAGATTTTAGCTAAAATTTTTATTTTAAAATTTTCTTTGGATCAAAAAATTCATGAATTCTAGCCAAAATTTCTGGCAAATGAGCACAGGTTTTCCAGAGACTGAAGAGGCAGGTTTCTTCAAAGAAAGAGGGTCTTAACATGTCCCCAGAGCTGTCACTTACTAACAGTCTCAGAATTGGTGGGGTGAATGGTGGCTAAGGCAAAATAATGTTCACAGTCAATGCCATGTATTAGCTGTTAATTATTCTTATAAATTTTCCTAATAATCAGTTCTATCCTAAATAAGATTTGCCTTAGATTTTTGATCGGAATGTGATTGTATAGCTGGTGTTCTAGAATGCTTAAATTTGAACTAGATCTTCTAATTTCTGGTTCCCATGGAAGGGCTACATACGCAATGACTCATTTCCCCCTAATTTTAATTGAACTGGGCTGTAACCCAGAATTTGTAAAGTAGTCACCCCTTCCAGGTCAAAAGTGTGCATGGCACACTGTGTCTGTCTCTTACAGAAGCACAGTCACGCAGTTAAGCATTCCCCTTATCCTTCCCTTGTGCCTGCATTGCCACAGAATATTAGGTGACAGCTGCTTTGGTTACACAGGCTGGAGTATGAGAAAGTAACATGAAGGAAGTACTTTTAGTTTGAATAAATATGGGATCCGCAGCAAATTAAAAGGCAAACAGACAGACTGTGACCTGGTTTGGGGTTTAACAGACCTGGGTTAAGATTCAAGACCCTCACTAACTAGCTATGAGAGTTTAGGCAAAAAAACTTAATTTCCCTGAGTAATAGTCCTGCTTTCTGTAAAATAAAGATGATAATTATACTCAGCCTATCTCAGTGATGCTTGGAAGCTAAAGTAATAATGTACCCAAGTGTTTTGTAATGATAAAGGACAATTAAAAATCCTAGCCATTAGCAGTTATACTGAACACAAAAATACTAAAATGTTTCTTGTCAATCTCCTACCAGCTCCATTCTTCTACTTGCTCAGTCAAAAATTAAATCTTCGACTGATCTCTTTCTTATCTTCCCTTTGTATAACTTTATAAATCTTATTTGATCTAACTTCAAAATAGATACAGAATCATGCAACTTTACTGAATTCATTTATTAACTCAGTTTTAGGGGTGGTGTCTGCAGGGTCTTCTATACATAAGATCATGCTGTTTGCAAACAAGGACAGTTTTGCTTCCTCCTTTCCAGTTTGGATGCCCTTTATTTCTTTCTCTTGCATGATGTCTCTGGCTAGGAATTCCAGTACAAAGTTGAGAAGAAGTGGTGAATGCAGCCATCCTTGGTATGTGCTGGAGTTTAAAAGAGAAGCTTTCAATTTTTCCCCATTTAATATGATGTTAGCTGTGGATTTATAAAATTTATGGCCTTAATTGTGTTAAGGTATATATCTCTTATACCTAATACATTGAGAATTTTTTTTCTTTTTCTTTTCTTTTTTTAGACCCAGAGTCTCACTTTGTTGCCTTCGGTAGACTGCGGTGGCATCACAGTGCACAGCAACCCCCAACTCCTGGGCTTAGGTGATTCTCTTGCCTCAGCCTCCCAAGTAGCTGGGACTACAGGTGCCCACCACGACGCCTGGCTATTTTTTGTTGCAGTTTGGCCAGGGCTGGGTTCAAACCTGCCACCTTCGGTATGTGGGGACAGCGCCCTACCCCCTGAGCCACAGGTGCCACTCTGTTGAGAGTTCTTATCATGAAAAAATAATGGATTTTGTCAAGAACAATCATTAAATTGTTTATTAGAAATCTTTCTTCTTTTTTGATGGAGGTGTTTATTGCTATAAATTTCCCACTTAGAACTCCTTTGCAGTATCTTATGGCTTTTGATCATGTATTTCCATTCTCATTTGCCTCAAAAAAATTTTTTTTAATTTCCCCCTTAATTTCTGTATTGACCCACTGGTTATGATATAGCGATCTCATTACTAGATATACAAGGTCGGACAATTAAGTTTGAGAATTCATTCTAGTAAAAGTGCTGCATACCTCATTGCTGAAAATCACTGCAGTCCCCAGATAGCCAAGGGGAATATTCCAAATGTGACCATAGTGATATTCAGCAATGAGGTTGTAGCATTTTTTCTAGGATGAGTTTGTAAACTTAATTGTCAGACTTGGTATAAAAGGAAATAAAATCAATACATTGAAGAGATATCTGCACTCTCATGTTTATTGCAGCACTATTCACAATGGCCAAGATATAGAATTAATCTAAGTGTTCAACATGAACAAATGGATAAGGAAGATGTCATGTGTATTTACCACTTAGTCACAGAAAAGGATAAAAATCCCGCCATTTGCAGTAATGTGGATGAAGCTGGAGGACATGTTAAGTTAAATGAGCCGTACACAGAAATGCAATCACTGTGTGCATGATCTCATTCACATGTGAAATCTTAAACAAACAAAGAAACAAACAAAAAGTTGGCATCAGAAAAACAATGAGTAGAAAAGAAAGAGTGAGGTTGGTCAGCAGGTACAGAGTTATAATTAGATAGGAGGAAAAGTCCTGGTGTTCCATTGCACAGTAGGGTTAACCTATCACAAAATAGTTAGAAGTAGGGCCTTTGAATGTTCTCATCACAAAGAAACGATAAATTCATGAGTTCATGGATATGCCAACTACCCTGATTTGATCATTATACAACACACATATGTATGGAAACATCAAATTGTACCCCATAAATATGCACAGTTACAATGTGTCATTAAAAACTATATATGCAGGCTGGGCATGGTGGCTCATACCTGCAATCCTAGCACTCTGGAAAGCTGAAGCAGGTGGATTGCCTGAGCTCATAGGTTCAAGACCAGCCTGAGCAAGAGCAAGACCCTACCTCTAAAAACACCTGGGCACTGTGGTGGGCGCCTGTAGTCCCAGATACTTGGGAGGCTGAGGCAAGAGAATCGCTTGAGCCCAAGAGTCTGAGGTTGCTGTGAGATATGACACCTGGCACTCTACGGAGGGTGACCAAGTGAGACTCTGTCTAAAAAAAAAAAAAAAAAAAAAAAAAAGCACACGTGTACAAACACACACACAGAAATATATATATATATAAAAAACACAGAATCAGGTGTATATATATGTATACATATACACAGAACTAGAATAGTTTGCACCAATCTACTTCCACCTAGTTCAAGATTTCAAGATGTCATCATCTCCTATCTAGATTCAGCAATAGTCTTTTAAAGGGTCTCATTGTTTCCACCATATATTTTCATTACAATACCCAGAACTATTCCTTTAAAATAGGTCAGATTAAGATACTTTTGCTCAAAAGTTTCTAAGATCTTTGCTGACAATAAAAGCCAAAACTTTTACAATCACTTTCAAAATCTTCTTTATTTTTTAAGGTTGTCTTACTAGTGAATCGGAACACACATGTGGATATAACTCTTGAGTTCTGAAGACTACCTAAGAAAAAATGAGACCATTCACCTCCATCTCCCACTGGGCTTGATATGATTCCAAAATGGTCCCCTATCTGCCCTTGTTTGTTTGCATCATTACTAAATGTGGCTATGGACCAGGATCTCCAAGATTTAGAAACAAACTTTTCACTCTAGGCAACATCTGTTACCTATTTCGGAATCCTCCAAAAATCAGGGAGTCAAAGGAAAGAACAGAGTTGATTTTTTGGTCTAAGTCTTAAAGAGACCATTCTATAATATTAAGCCCCTTTGTTTATGCACATGATGTTCCCTTTGCTTGGACTTTCTATTCTTGTGAAAATCCCACTCACTGTTTAAGGCTGAGTTCAGTTGCCATTGTCTTTCTATTTTTTTTTTTTTATTGTTGAATCATAGCTGAGTACATTAGTGCAATCAAGGGGTACAATGTGCTGGTTTCATATACAATCTGAAACATTTTCATCAAACTGTTTGACATAGCCATCAT
>CAUYRH010011316.1:0-14486 GCA_963574655.1 Perodicticus potto | reverse complement strand
GGCCACCAGCACACCAGACTCGATGGCCGAGAAGGTGTGGATGAAGTACATCTGAACAAGACAGGCATCAAAAGCAATGAACTTGTAGTTAAACCAGAATATGCCTAACATAGAGGGCAAAGTACAAAGGGCAAGCCCCATGTCTGCCAAGGCCAGCATGCACAGAAAATAGTACATGGGGATATGCAGAGACGATTCAGACTTGATGGTAGAGATGATGACACCATTGCCAAAGAGGGCAATGGCATAGATAGCACCCAGGGGGAATGCCATCCAGTAATACTTTTGCTCAAGCCCTGGAATTCCAGTTAAGACAAAGTAAAGATGTTGGAAGTGGGAGTGGTTATTATCTGCCATGAAACCAATGTGAAGTAAGCATGGGAAGGTAGCTGCTTGGATCCTCAAGAGTGGCTTCCTAAAAATGTAGTGACAGAGATTAACAATATGTTAGACTCTGACTTCCCTGAGAGTGGAGCTATTTTATTTCCTAAAAATAGTGGGTGTTTATGTAAAAGGGAGGAAAATGTAAGAGAAGATGGAATTCCTGAAATTATTACTCTATAGTGTATTCTGTTGAGGGAGTTTCCACTGACAAAGGGGAAAATTATTCAAGTAAAAATGTCATTTAGTTTAAAGCACGCTCTGTAGATAAAACATCTTCTGCCTCTCCTGTCCTTTCTTCCCTCTTTCTTATCAATATCATATAAGTTGTTAATTTAAAGCCTGAGGACATAACAACCCAGACAATATAAATATAAGAGTCAATACAAAACACGAATTATTTGATTACCCACAAAGGATACCATTCCAACCCATTATACTCCTGATGCCAAGGAATCTCATGAAGGTGACTGATCATATATCTATGGCAGGAGTGAAAATACCCAGTGCACATGCCTATGCTTCTGTTGGACCATGGCCTTCTTTCCTTTTCCCTGAGGCTGGATGAAGCCTTAGAATCACTCTCAACTGAAGAACTGCTGGCAGTCACTTCAATTGTGTAAAACAAAATGTGTTTACTATTTCTGTATTGGTGGAATCTTACCACAGGGGGAAGCAAATTATAACAATTTGGAAAATCAACAATAGCAATTCTTTTTTACACTAACCCATTCTGTCCAAAAGAAAATAAGATACCCAGGGCTCACCTGAAGCCCTTTTCAGAATCAAAATTATCTGGCAATCTTTATTTTTTTGCAGTTTTTTTGGCTGGAACTGGGTTTGAACCCACCATCTCTGGCATATGGGGCTGGTGCCTTACTCCATGGAGCCACAGGCACTACCCTATCTGGCAATCTTTTATTGCTAAGACACAGTGATCATGTTACACCCTCACTGAATCAATACGGAGGCCTCGTTGGAGCTCTGGAAAGTATGTGCACACTGCCAGAACTGATAATTACATTTACTCCCAAACACCCAATGATGGAGTCAGTTGACTTTGGACACCTTGCCAGTTACAGGTAGAACATACTTTCTTTGAAAAGCCTGAAAAACCCTCAAACATAAGTCACTTATCAGTTGCTTTTATAAATGATTGGAATCAAGTTGACTAAGAGGCAATATAATGTTAATGGACTCTACATCCACATATCCTGTCTTCAGATCCCAAATCCCCCACTCTTCATTGTAACCCCTACATATTTTACGTAAGGTTAGACAATTAAGTCAGCAAACCCATTCTAGAAAAAGTGCTACATACCTCATTGCTGAATATCACTATAGTCACTAGGTGGCCAAGGGAGTACTTCAAAGGCGACTATAATGATATTAAGCAATGAGATATGTAGCACTTTTTCTAGGATGAGTTGACTAACTTAATTGTCTGACCTCATATGTGAACAATAACAACACTAATTCACAGATCACTGAGTGAAAAGGCCCCAGGGAGGAAAATATGGTCTTTTTATTATGGAAATTTAAAAGTTTTGCTATTTCACATATTCTAAGCATTGATATCTGATTTGTTGTTTATTTTTTCTTATTTGTTGTTCGTCTGGGTTTTTTGATCAGAGTTCATTGCAATCACTGAAAGTGAAAACTAATAGATTCTCTTCTCTTTTTTTCACAAAGAATCATATTTAATTCTGTATCCTTTATAATTTTTTACTCTCCTCTCTATATCAAGCATCATCCTCCATCTCCCCCACTATATATATGACCAAGCCTTCTTATGATGATTCAAAAACCATAATATAACTTTTAAAAATCTCCTAAAAAAATCTCTTTGAAAGATTTCTTATGCTTGCTTCAGAATTAGCCAGGTTATTTTATCTTATTGTTATAAAATATTCACTTCCTTTCATTGTTCTTATGGAAGACATAAGTTTTATTTTACATGGCCTCTTATTAAGACAGGTAACAGTTCAAATATGTTCCTTCTTATATTACCAAGATATACTTTCTGTCTTTCCAATTGCCAATTATGTTCCTTCTAATATTACCAAGATATACTTTCTCTCCTTCCAAACTGTTTAATTTGTGTGTCTTGGTGAATTTTGAAGGGGGAAAATGTTCTTGTTAAGTTTCCCAAATAATTCTAATAAACAGTGGGAATAAGGAAAAAATTTTAAGTGAGCAAGTGAGAGAAGGGAGAAAAAAATAAGGTGGAAGGAAGAAAGGAGAGAAAAGGGGAAAAAGGAAAACAAACAAAATTTTTAATTGGCAGAGTAAAAATTAGTCTATTTCATATTTTACTAATTAAAAAACTGAAGCCTAGATAAAGAAAATAAGTTTCCCTGAGTCAAATATCTTGTTAGTTGCAAAACAAATGAGAAAAAGGGAGTGGAGAAGGAGGTGCACATCTTCATAGAGGAAAATCACCATTAAGTGCAATGGGTCCTTAGAGACTCACTTAGAGAAGATATAGACCAAACTGCCTCTCCTGACCAAGACTTTTACTCCATGACAAAGGTCTTTAGATTTTATTATTTACCTATGTTGCCCAATATCTAGAAAATAGGTAGAGTCCAAGTCCAAGCCATAAGACTTTAGATTTTGACCCCGAGTTCTGCTTTTGAAAGTCTTCTCCTATCTGTGTCCTCTGCTCTCTACACTCCCACACTTAGGAGATAAAAGACTGTGTAAGCATTTTGTACCTGCACCTAAGCTCTCATAAGTTATGTGGCCTCATTATAGATCCTAGATTGAAGGAGCAGGTGGAAAAAATTTATAAAATACCTCTACTATAAGAATAGCAGAAATAAAACAAAACAAAACAAGTCAAAAAGCCCAAAATCCCTTTCATTTCCAGGTTTTCAGACTTTCTAGAACATTTGGAGATGCTGCAATCAGATTGGGACTGTTCTTAAAGAGAAATTTAACCCCTTATCGTTCTGAGACATGATGGGCAGCAAGGACCTGAGGAAACAGAGATAAAAGCCCTCTTGACTCAGAGATTAATTGTAAATACCCCTCATCTGATGATAAAGGCACAGAGTGATTTTCTCAAAAGCACCATTCTGAAACTTCATTCTTTTCTAGATGAAAAAGATTTTAGAGAGTCAATGACTAACCAACAAAGTGATATACATGCAGCATTCTAAAGGTGACACTTACCTCCTGCCTACATTAGTTCCAGTGACTGGGATCCCCTACATTCAAAGGCAATGCATCTACTGTAGTGGATCAGATACCTACCCACCTCTTAGAAAGGGTCATCTAAACACCATTATGTTAAAGCAGTCGGTTGACTTTATTATCTTTCCCTTAAAGCAGATGTGAGGGGGAAAGGTAATAAGACAGAGGACACAGGTGCATGGGCTGGGAAATGAAGGACAAGGAAGACAAGTGGCACAGAAGGGAATTGTTGGAAACCAACTGAAGACTTTGATAATTAATTAATTATCTGAATATATTCTTCCCCCACACCAACCTTATCCTCTGGTTTTACTCTAAAACTTACCCAGTTGCTGAGAAGAACTTCAGCTAGAAGAAGACTCTGAAGCAGCCTTAGGCTCACCTGGCAAAAACACTGTCACTATCCCTTAAGGACTTTTATGCCCTGAGCCTTTTCTACATTCCTCCCTTTTTTTGTGCACTGGGGAGTTTCGCAGAATCACAAACAAAGATATTCCTGGGGAGTTCAAGACCCACGAGGTTTTTCCATGGCTGTCAAATCAATCCCTAGACGCCTAGATTCTCATTTCTGAGAAATGAGATGGTATTGAGGAGGCTATTAGAAAACAGAATGGGTATGTGTGTGTGTGCTTTAGGGGTTGGGAGGTTCCAAAGGCTGGCTACTGTTCAACCACAATACCACAATCTCTTAGCCATCTCACTGTTTCTTTTTCTTTCTTGCTTTCTTTTTTTTTCTTTTTCTTTTGGGACAGAGTCTCACTCTGTAGCCTTTGTTAGAGTGCTATGGCATCATAGCTCACAATCAAACTCTTGGGCTCAAGAGATGCTCTTGCCTCAGCTCCTGAGTAGCTGGGACTACAAGTGCCCACCACAATACCTGACTATTTTTAGAGACAGGGTCTCACCCTTGCTCAAACTGGTCTCAAGGTCCTGATCTCAAGCAATCCACCTGCCTGGCCTCCCAGAGTGCTAGGATTATAATCAAGACCCAGCATGTGTGCCCATGTCACTGTTTCTATGACCTGAATATATGATAGACCCATATTTTTCTCAAAACACAAGAAAAATAACAAAAAAAAATTTCTTTTTTTTTTTTTTTTTTGTAGAGACAGAGTCTCACTTTATAGCCCTCGGTAGAGAGCCGTGGCATCACACAGCTCACAGCAATCTCCAACTCCTGGGTTTAGGCGATTCTCTTGCCTCAGCCTCCCAAGTAGCTGGGACTACAGGCGCCCACGACAATGCCCGGCTATTTTCCTGTTTTTGCAGTTTGGCCGAGGCCGGGTTTGAACCTGCCACCTTTGGTATATGGGGTCAGCGCTCTACTCAATGAGCCACAGGCACCGCCCAACAACAAAAAAAAATTTCGAGAAAATGTGGTTCCATGATTTTCCCATTTAAAAGGGATTTTAAAGTTGAAATGATTACCTAATAAATAAAATTCCTCTGGTATTTCACATGAATTTTTCACTCTTCAGTATCAAACTAATAAGTCTAGGCTTGGCACCTGTAGTATAGTGATTACGGTGCTGGCCAAATTCACCAAAGTTGGCTGGTTCAAACCCAGCCCAGGCCAGTTAAACAACAATGACAACTGTAACAAAAAATTGCCAGGTATAGTGGTGGGTACCTGTTGTCCCAGCTACTTGGGAGCCTGAGGCAAGAGAATCACTTAAGCCCAAGAGTTTGAGGTTGCTGTGAGCTGTGACACCACTGCACTCTACCGAGGGCAACATAATGAAACGGTGTCTCAAACAAACAAACAAACAAACTATTGAGTCTAGTCATAATTCATGGTATGTATAAAAAGAAAGCAAAAGTTCCTTCAGGTAAGGAGTTTTAGCTTTATAACTCAGGTAATAGTAAATGCAACCAATTGCATAAAATGAGAAAATATAAATCATCTGATAAATTACATATCCTGACAATCTTATCTCCAAAATAATTCTAATATTGTTTACTCTTTCTCTCCCTAACAATGTTATAGCATTCCAGGTCTTCTATTTCTCTTATACAGACTTCTTCAACAACACTCTTAACATTTCTATTCACAAAGAAATTAGTTGCTTTGCTTAGTTTTATTTTTCTTGTTATTTATGAAATCTGACAGGTTTGCAAACTCATCCTAGAAAAAGTGCTGCATACCTAATTCCTGAATATCACTATGGTCATCGTTGAAGTACTCCCCTTGGGAAGCTACACACTGACACTAGTACCTAGTCCACCCTTCAAAACAATTTTGGAACTCTTTTTCTGGAATGTCCATCAAAGCTGTTGTTCTATTACCTTTTATGTCATCAAAACATCATCACAATTTCTTCCTTTCAATATTTTCTTTATCTTTGGGCAAAGAAAAATGTCATTGGGGGGGGGCTAGATCAGGTGAGTAGGGAGGGCGTTCCAATATAGTTCTTTGTTACTGGCTAAAAACTCCCTCATACTGCTGTGTGAGGTGGTGCATTGTCATAATATAAGAACCATGAGTTGTTGGCCAAGATTTTCAGTTAAGATTACCTCTTTGCTCGATCAATGTTTACTTGGTATACTATGCTTCTCACACTCAACTGACATTTTTGATCCACGGTTTGATGAATTGTTGCTATGTTGTTTATCAATTCTGCTCATTCCCTGACCTCTCTTCATCAATGATGCCTTTTCTCCCCTCAGAAAAATGTTTAATCAATTTATACACTGCCACTTTCTTCACAGTATTATCCATATAAATTTGGACTATCAGTCCCTGCTTTCACTTTCACTCTTATCAAGTTCAACAAGAAATTCATGAATATTTTCTTGTTGTTATACCTCAAGTTCTGACATTTACACAATACCACAAAAAATACATGCAACAATAATGAACGCCACTCAGGAAGATATTACTACACATCAACACAAACATAAACATGAGAAACTGATATACTAAGGTTATGAAACCTTACTGAGTTCTTTGTATAGTACTTACAATGTAAATGCATGGTGAAAAGTTCACAAATTTAATTGTCAGACTGAAGGTGGAAATATGGGAGGACTGGGAAGTGGGAACTGAGGCAGTGGATAATCCCTTCTTGATGTGCCTACATAAATTGAGTTTTACTAAGTTCAAAGTTTACTGAAATTACACAAACCAAAGTTTAACCTGTTTGAGATTTGATTGATAATGGCAGGCAGGTAATGGTCAAGGAAATAGAGATTGGAGATGATGATTTTAAAGAGAGTGTGTACACAGTCAGACAACATTGCATATTGGGAGAGAAGCCTGTTGAAATATACAACAGCAGAGGCCTCTACCAAAAGATAAGAATAGTTTGGCTGAGGCTTCCTTTCCCCTAAGTTAGGCACTGAGACTTCTCCAGATAAAATCCTGGGTAAAAGCCACTACTGACAGAGTTTTAGTAAACACTTGATCTCTTCTCTCAATAGGAGTTTGTACATGGGTCTGTGAAAATTAAGAGCAGAGTGTAGGGCTTGCTAGAAACAGTATAGACAACAAGACCTTGATAAAAGAGAAACATTCCTTGCAGAGATAAGATAAAAATGTTTCCTTTTCATCTTATCCCATATTGAGAATGGGTATGGCATCAGCCTGTCCACATGGTAGGGACCAGGTGGCTTAAATTTCTGCCTCAGGAAACTGTTTGCTGGTTAAACCAGAGTCTACCCTCAAATCTTGCTTCTAAACTTTGTTCCTTGTTTCATGAACTGCATCTGCCTCTTAAGTTTATAAATAACATATAGTGAAAAGAGAAGCAATTACAAGAGTTAGTTAAAAAGTAGCTTAGCTGGCAATGTGGGTACCACAAGAACGATGACCCACACATCATGGGCTGATTTTACTAATCAATTAATTTGCTGATTTAAGTGATAATGTATACAATAAAAATAAAGTCAACCCAGAACAAAGGGCCATAGCCTGTCCTCACTGTTTGGAGGCATCTTCCCCTGGCCCTGCTCTTTTTAAATCTACATTTCGTCTCTGCCTTTTATTTCTTTCATTCTCTTGTTACTGCCAGGCACTGGGAAAAACACCATAGTGTAGTTTGGGGCTGGTCCCCAACATCAAACCTCCTATTTCCCTTAGCTATAAGGAATAAAGCTTCTTGTATTTCTCGTCAATTTCTTTAGAAAATATTACTCTAATAATGTTTCACTCTACCCATTTTTGAGTCAGATATATATCTATTACATTAAGTTAATTGATTTAATTGCCACATTAATCAATTTTTATGAAGACGTCATGAAAAATCAGAATCATAAAAAGTTGAAAATTTATTTGCAAGTAATTTGTAGGTTTATGTATTTTGTTTATCCTTAAGCAGTTTTAAAACAAGATATTTTTAGCATTTATGAAGGTATATATTTTTCTCCAAACATATTATTTCTTATTGACTCTTTCTTAACCCTTTCTGAGGCACTAACAAACTGAATTACTAGAATCCATCAATCACAGAATACTTTAATCCACAACCCAGGCTAGCTCATACCCCTTGATGAAGATCACCAAAAAATAGTAGCTGTATAAAACAATGACATTAGAGAAGGGTATAAGAAAGAAAGGGAAAGAAGCAGGAAATGAAGAAATGAAGACATGGTGAGAGAAAGGAAGAAAAGGAGAACATAGGTGGATAAATTTTAAAATATTGAAACTAACAAATACCCTTATCAGAATTTACACTTTTAGTTGATTCTTAAATTTGTGTACCCTGAAATTTACTCTCTTTGATGTATAATTACATGAGTTTTCACAAATGTATAGAATCACATAACTACTACCCTAGTCTAGATACAGAAGTGTTCTACACACCCAAAACACTCCCTCAAGGTATATCTCTATAGTTAATCCCTCCTCCACCTACTACCAGCCCCTGAAAACCACTGATGGGTTTTCCCACTCCACAATTTTTGATCATCCAGAATGTCATGTAAATAGAATTATAGCATATGTAATCTTTTTGAACCTGGATTCTTTCAGTCAGCCTAATGATTTAAGATCTTTCCCTATTATTACTGAACAATGTTCCATTGTACACTGAATCATGTCATGTTTATCTCTCCAGCAATTAAAGAACATTTAATTTTGAATAAAGCTGCTATAAATATTCATGTATGTAGGGTCAGAAGACCATCCTACATAAGCCACACAAAGGCAAGTCTTTAATGGGTTAAAATGGCTTCTGCTAATACAGAAACAAGAGAGCTGGGCTCCCCCTGAGCATACGCAGAGGCTGTTTGTCTGGAGGTAAAAGTCCATAAAAACAGTGACTCTGAAAGTATGCTTCTGTTAAGTTCAGGTGGTTAGGGGCTGTCAACCCCACCCCTGGTGATACGGATCAGAGGATGACATATGTTCTGCACATAATGTCCTGGAGCCTAAAGAACTCTGCTCTGTAGAGAAACAAAGTCATAAATCCATTTTGGGTTAACTAAGTGGGTGCTTGAAGGGGTTTCATTCCCCAGTTCCCCTGTAGCTCTTTGTGATCTTTATTTAGATACTTTGTTCAAAAGCTGATGCATGTCTGAGAAGAATGTAAAAACAGAAAGTATTGTGTTGATTTGTAGACTGAATGTTTTTTCACAAGTTAATTTTAGATAGAAGAAGTTAGGTAATGGTAAAAGGCTATAGATCATAGATTAAGTGTGTATGTGACCACTAGTGTATATAAGGTGCCCCCAAATAAAGATGATTTGCTACATGCCATCTAGAGTTGTATAGTCCGGTTTCTTGCATCTCTCAATAATTACAGGAGCGAGTTTTGCACCTGAGGCAAAGCTATTGTTTCCTCGCATCTCCATTCCCTCAACACATGTATATGTTTTTATATACACATAAATATTTCTTTCTCTTAATTAAATTACTAGTAGATTGCCACATAATAAGTTAAGTATATATTAACTTTATAGGAAAATACCAAATTGTTTTTAAAGTAGCTATACCATTTTGCACTTCTACCACAAATGTATGAGCACCCTACTTATCCTGCATATCAGTCAAAACCTTAAATTACCTTTTCTTTTTTGTTATTCTAATAGGTGTCTAACAGTGATATCTCATAGTCTTACCTCACTGGGTCAGTAATGCCTTGGCATACATTTTCTCTAAGTCTCCACATAGCTAATCTAGTTCATTATCAGTATTTAGTTCTCAGCTTAAAAATTAACTCTCCAGATATACTACCATTTCTTAAAATTCAACCACTGTTCAAGTATTATGCCATGACTTTTTCTTTTTAATTAATGGACTTTATATAGAGCTGTCTGGAATTATCATCATTGTTTACCTACTTATGTTCTTTCATTCCCTTCTGGAAGGTTAGCTCCACAAAAGAAGTCTTATCTTCCTTGTTTACCACTGCAGCCTAGAAAAATACTTGACATGCATCAGGTGCTCACAAATGACCTGTTCAGTAAAAGCCATTGTAGACAGCAAAAGGAGGAAACTAGAAAGCTGATACTGACGAGCAAATATTGTAAATAACAGGAATCGAGTATTGTGTTAAACACTGACATTGGAGTTTCTTTAACTGAAAATAAAACTGAAGCTCATTGATGTAAAGTAGTTTATCTATGGTCTTATAGTGAGAAAGTGGCAAAGTGGATATTTTTACCAATATTGGTCTAGATCTCAGAGCCACAGACCCATGCTGTGGTCTCCTGAAATATAATATCAAATGATACACTTGTTGACCTGAGAAAAGGAGGGACCTGGGGAGAGTCTAATTCACCTATTAGAACATATCTATTTCTTACATTAATAAATTACCAAACTTGACATCAGAAGGATACCAGAGAGCAAATAGTTATGGGAACCCTTTTCTACTATTTAGGGATCAGAGGAAAGTCTAGGATCCCAGGGTGATGAAGGTAGAGGGACTAGTACATAGAGTAAAACAGGGAGTCTAAGACAGGACCTGAATATGAAATCATGGAAGTTCTAAGGAGATAATGTTACCTAAACTGCAAGGGGGGGGGGTGGTCTAGGTCTAGTTACTCACTGCACAAGATCCAATAACTGAGACAAAGAGGATTGCCAAGGAAGAAACGAATTTTTAATAGTTATCCAGAGAACAGAAGAGGCTGCCTCAAATCCTCCTCCCCAACTAAGTCAGATCATGGACTTTTAAAGGAGGGGCCATGTGCCTTAAGCAGGTCTTGATGTCTATGGTACATTGGAGGCAGGTTGTGGGTGATGATGAATCTTGTCAGTAAGTCAGCCCAGGGATCTTCAAAATCTCAGCTCCTTTCTTTTACAGAAAATCCACCATTTTTGGAAAACAACTAAAAAGCTCTTGTAGTTAAGGTAGAGGAATGTACAGAGATCATTGAAATGTTTTCATTGGGGAGCCAATTACATTAAAGCCAGTTACATTATCAATGCCCACTGCCATATTGACTATGGGGTTAAATTCTAGCTGTCGAGTTTGAGGATAGCCTACACGTGCAATAGATTACATCAGCTAGAATTGTTTAGAAGGAAATGGAAGGAGGGATACAGTAAGTTGAGTCCAGGAGAAATTTAACTAGATAGATTAATGCACTATCTCCTGATAGGGACTATGGACGTGACAAGGATAAGACAGGATAAATCAGTGATCTGGGATCTGGTTACCCAGGTCTGCTGCAGAGATCACAGGAATAAAAGCACCCTCTGAAGGAGAGGAGGAACAGTGGATGACATGAAATAGAATGAATTCCCAAGTTTTTTACAAAAGATTTGAGCTTATTATGTCCAGGGTGTGACAAAAAGTCACAAGATAGCTTTTTTGGCAAATGGCAAATAGGAGTGTCTGGTGATACTTGATCCATCAGAAAACAGGATATTAATTAAGAACATTAAATGAAAGGAAAACTGCAAAATGCAAAGTCCATGGAAAAGTGACAAGGAAGGAGTCAAAATGACTGGGCAAAAAAAGTGAGAGGTTTCTGTTTACTAGTTGATGCATCTCTGTAGGATCTGACTATAGGTAACAGTGTGCACATGTGGCTAGATATGGGAATTAAATCATAACAAGGATAAGAGTTCATTCTGTAGCGCAAGTAGTCTTTGAATTTCAAGAAAAGTGACTAACAATCCCTGAAGAAATGAACCCTGTGACCTTAGGACCTTATTCCTATTAGCACCAGGAGGTATCCACTAAGCTGGTGGCAATTAGTGAAAACAAAGATAAGTATCAAACCCTGAAGGTGTCCCTAAGGACTGAGTTGGAACATTCTCTGGGACTCATTATCTACTCTCTGAACAAAAGCCAAGGGAGAGAGTACAGCCCAAGAGCAGACAGATTAGGTCACAACAGAGCATTAGGGTTCACCGGGTCAGTGAACTCAAGACTAGTGTGGGGTAAAGGGGGACCTGTTTCACAGGCTGTAAGAGCAGAACCAAATGCTAGAGATGGAGGGATTTTTCCATTCCTGCTGCAATTCAAAGGTCATCATGGTCTTTCCACTGGGCAGAAAAACTATTAGGCTTTTAACTATTCTCATTGAGGCTCCCCCATGGGGCTCTGGGAACAAGACGCTAGACACTTGTATTTATCTTCCCTACTCCATCTATCCCACCCAGATGTGCTACAACCAGAGTAGAATAAAGAACACAGCCAAGGCAGCTCAGTGCAATACTGAAGTGTGTAAGAGTTGCTGGGAGAGATCAAGTGTGGTGAGTGGACTGCACAAAAGGAGAGAAGGTGTGGGATAGGATACAAAGAGTGAGAGTGAGAGTGATAAAATAAACAGGGACAGGATAGAACAAGGTGGATGAAGCAAGAAAGAAAGGAAAGAGCAGGAAAAAGCAGGTGTGAAAATCCCTGCTTCTGAGCCTATAAAGAAAAAGAGGAGAAAGGACAAGAAATTGGAACCTTCTCTGAAAGCTATCTTAATTTCTGAAAAGTTAAAAGGTAGATTGAGGCTCAAGAATTAGTATGGAACATACAGAGGGATAAGAAAAGCCCAGTGTCTTTTGTGAAAAGTAGAGAGATGTGAAGCTCAGAATCTGGGCAATTAGAGGGGGGAGGGGTTGTTTGAGCAGGCTCTTCAAAATGACTCATGGAATTCACCAAACTTACTTCAGGTATAAAGAGCAGATGTTGCTAATGTTATGGAAAGGAAAAATGTAAAATATAAAGGTATTTGCATTCACTTACAATATAGTAGAAAATCATGGAAAGAGTTACAATAAGCTATGTCATCTATACCAATATGTGGAACTTAGGTATAAAGGTAGCAGAACAGAGGACTAATACATTGGAGGGCCTGTGGGAGCTGACAGCATGAATTCTAGTAAGGAGAAATTGGTCCCTGAGACGCAACATGGAGACAAGGCAGACAGGAACACAGGTGCAAAGGCAAGAGTTCCAAAGCAGCCTGCAGTATTTGTAATTGAGTAAAAAAATGAACACAACTAGAGATAAAGGACTCCATAATTTAATACCATACTTTAGAGTTAGGAAGCCACTTGGAGAAGAATTTGCTGATCAAACTTATATGTGAGTGATGTCTCAAAATTGTGTAGTGTACTTCTAAAATTACTAGTGACCAAAAATTCTGGATGGTGGTAAGACTTGGGAAATCTTGCAGATTCAATGGTGGTATCTTCTGTCCTTTACATGTATCGTCTGACTTCCTATCAACCTTGTCACAATGATAATCTGATGGGGATAGGAGAGTATCCATTGAGAAAATCCTGTGAGGCTTTGTGGGGATATTTGAGCCACCACATGGGACCTTTACATTTGTGTATGTCTGTGTTATGTGTGGTTATGTGAAGAACCTCATTCTAGGTTCTTCGGGGGAAAGCTAAATTTTCATGAAGACAAATATGAGAAAACATCTGAATACAGGGAGTGGCAGAAACTGACTATTATCTTATATTCCAACTACCCACAGATTTTAAACTGCAAATATGGGAGGTTATTGTCTAAAATTGGGACCTATAAGTCACTTAATGTCTCTTCCCTATATTGTTTTATTTTGGGGGTTCCTATATGCATACGTCTCTTCTTATATCCATACTTTATTATGTACCTCATTTGATCTTTTACTTCATTAGATAATTTATCCATGAGATATACCACCTTTCTCCAGGACATTGCTTGGTGCTCAGAATTGAAGATATCTGTCTTAGTTCATTCAGGGTTAATGTGAAGACAAGTGGGCATGTTTCAAAATATAGATGGAGCAATAATTTCTCTTCTCCTAGCCATGTCCTCCTACTCTGGCTTATCCCTATGGCTTAACTCCTGTAGAGTTGATACTATGAATTTTATTACATTTTGCATCTCTTGAATCTATTCTAACACTGCAGCATTTATCTGCAACCAAAGACCTTCTCTAGCCCACACTCTTCTTTGCTCATCTGGTAAATACTAAGGGAGAATTTTGAAAAAGATGGTGACAATCAGAACCAGGTGTGAACACAAGTCTAAAGTGAGAAAATGTTTTCATAATATTTAAATCTTCTATCTCTATGTGACTGCCCAGATTTTTCTCCATTTCACCAGCATCCAAACACCTTTATAACTAAATATCTCACATTTCATTCCTTTAGTAGTCTTAGCAGGAAATAATCTGTTAATTAATAAAAAAGAGTCTTCTTATGTAAAGTATTTTTCTATATTTGTAAATGTCTTTTGGTGACAATATCCCTACTTACGATTTTTAATCCCCAAAATTAAACCTATAAAATAAATAATAAAGACAACAAAAAATAAAATTTTTATTGTCTTTATTATTAAATCATAGCTGTGTACAATAGTGAAATCAAGGGGTACAATGTGCTGGTTTCATATACAATCTGAACTATTTTCATCAAACTGATTAACATAGCCTTCCTGGCATTTTCTCAGTTATTATATGAAGACATTTGCATTCTGCATTTAGTAAGGTTTGCCTGTACCTTTCTAAGATGCACCATAGGTGTG
>CAUYRH010011315.1:0-45875 GCA_963574655.1 Perodicticus potto | reverse complement strand
CTGAAAACTATTTTCAGAGTTTCAGCAGGGAACCTTGTCTTTTATTAACATTGTGAGCTGAACTTATAAATGTATTCATAGTACCCCTTTAAAAGGAAAAGAGGAATACGTTCCAGCTCCATCCATGTAAACGTGAAAGAGGGAAAGTCTCCATCTTCTTTAAGGCTGCATCATATTCCATGGTGTACATATACCACAATTTATTAATCCATTCATGGGTCGATAGGCATTTGGGCTTCTTCCATGACTTAGCAATTTTAATTGGGCTGTACAGATATCTTTTTTATAATGTGATTTTTGGTCTTCTGGGTATATACCTAGTAGAGGAATTATAGGATCAAATGGCAGGCCTATTTTTAGATCTCTAAGTATTCTCCAAACATCTTTCCAAAAGGAACATATTAGTGTGCATTCCCACCAGCAATGTAGAAGTGTTTCCTTTTCTCCACATCCACTCCAACATCTCTGGTTTTGGGATTTTGTTATGTGGGCTAATCTGACTGGAGTTAGATGATATCTCAAAGTAGTTTTGATTTGCATTTCTCTGATCATTAAGGATGGTGAGCATTTTTTCAGGTGTCTGTATGCCGTGCACCTGTCTTCTTTAGAGAAGTTTCTCTTCAAGTCCTTTGCCCACCGTGAGAAGGGATCACTTGTTCATTCTTTTCTTGCTAATATGTTTGAGTTCTCTGTGGATTCTGGTTATTAAACCTCTCTTGGAGACATAACCTGCAAATATTTTCTTCCATTCTGAGGGCTCTCTGCTTGCTCTACTTACTATGTTCTTGGCTGTGCAGAAGCTTTTTAGTTTGATCAGGTCCCAGTAGTGTATTTTGGATGCTGCTTCAATTGCCTGGGAAGTCCTCCTCATAAAATATTCACCCAGGCCAATTCCTTCAAGTGTTTTCCCTGCACTTTCTTGTAGTATGTTTATAGTTTCATATCTTAAGTTTAAATCTGTAATCCAGTGAGAGCCTATCTTAGTTAATGGTAAGAGGTGTGGGTCCAGTTTCATTCTTCTACATGTTGCCAGCTAGTTCACCCAGAACCATTTGTTAAATAGAGACTCTATTCCCCATTGAATGTTTTTAATTGGCTTGTCAAAGATCAAGTAACGGTGAGTAGCTGGGTTCATCTCTTGGTTCTCTATTCTGTTCCATATATCTACCCTTCTGTTTTGGTGCCAGTACCATGCGGTTTTGATCAGTATCGATTTATAGTATAGTCTGAGGTCTGGTAGCATGATTCCTCCTGCTTTGTTTTTATTTCTGAGTAATGTCTTGGCTATTCAAGGTTTTTTCTAATTTTTTCCATATAAAATAAAGTATTTTTTTGGAGATCTTTAAAGTATGACAATGGACCTTTAATCAGGATTGCATTAAAATTGTACATTGCCTTGGGTAGTATGGACATTTTGACAATGTTGATTGTTCCCAGCCATGAGCATGGCATGTTTTTCCATTTGTTAACATCTTTAGCTATTTCTTTTCTTAGAGTTTCATAGTTTTCTTTATAGAGATCTTTCATGTCCTTTGTTAGGTAAGCTCCCAAATATTTCATCTTCTTTGGCACTATTGTGAACAGAATAGAGTCCTTGAGTGTTTTTTCAGCTTGGCTATTGTTGGTATATGTAAAGGCTACAGATTTATGAGTGTTGATTTTTTAACCTGAGACACTGCTGTATTCCTTGATCACGTCTAAGAGTTTTACAGTAGAATCCCTGGTGTTTTCCAGATATTATCTCATATCATATCATCTGATGTTTTCCAAATATCATCTCAATCATATCATCTGCAAAGACTGAAAGTTTGATCTCTTCTGACCCTATATGGATACCCTTGAATGCCTTTTCTTCCCTAATTGCAATGGCTAAAACTTCCATTACAATGTTAAAGAGCAGTGGAGACAGTGGGCAACCTTATCTGGTTCCTGATCTGAGTGGAAATATTTCAATTTAACTCAATTCAATACAATATTGGCTGTGGGTTTGCTGTAGATGGCCTCTATCAGTTTAAGAAATGTCCCTTCTATACCAATTTTCTTAAGTGTTCTGATCATGTAGGGATGCTGGATATTATCAAAAGCTTTTTCTGCATCAATTCAGAGAATCTCAAGAATGGAAGAAAAAGTATCCAATGTACTCAGCCCTACTATTAAACAATTTATAGCTTTCATATGAAGGCTATAATCCAATTATAGCCCAAGAATATGGGGAAAGGGGCAAGGGAAGGGAGGGGAGGGGCGACAATGGGTGGATGAAGGGTAATTGGTGGGATCACACCTATGGTGCATTTTAGAAGGGTACAGGTGAAACTTACTAAATGCAGAATGTAAATGTCTTAACACAATAACTAAGAAAATGCCATGAAGGCTATATTAACTAGTTTGATGAAAATATTTCAGATTGTATATGAAACCAGCACATTGTACTCCATGATTGCATTAATGTACACAGCTATGATTTAATTTTAAAAAGTCAAAAAAAAAAAAAAAAGGAAAAGATTTTCTGACAGTAATAATATAACTAAACTTAAGGGCAAATATGTATTAAGAGAAATAGCCATGTTTATGTAAATATGTACAAGAAAATATTAGCCTATTTCCTATTTATTCATTTTTTAAAGTTTTATATAAAGCTCTCCAAAACTTTAGGATTTTAAAATGGCTTTCTAGATACTGATTTTAGAGCCAGGCTCTATCAAAGCAACATTTACGTTTGAAGAATTCCCAACTATGCAACTACTTTCCAACATTTCTTAATTAAACAAATTGCATATTTTCTTTTCCAGCTGAATATGGTATCTGTTAAAGCTGGGAGCAATGAAGCTAAAGCAAAATGTAGGCACTCATATTGTCAAAGATAGGAAAAAGGAATATTTAAAAGCATAATATCAGTGCAGAGGGGAATTCAAAAATCAAATTGAAACACACAGAAAGAAATGCATTGCATATTGTAATAAGTTACAGGAAATTGTTTTCAAAATCAAGTCTAAATATAGTGATTTTTAACAGTTTACTACAGTAATCTATTGGCCATTATAATTAGAAACCTTAGCACCTTATGGGCATCAAATTAATTGTAAGTTGGTCAATTTGTCAATATGGACTCCCTCAATAATGTGAATAAGCGTGATAGATAGCGTTTATTTTTCTCACAGTTGCTATTTGAAGACCACGAGATTCGAGATTCAGCTTAGGTAATTTCATCTGCCACGGAAAGAAAATTAAGCAATGTGACCAGCGATGCGGCACTCCACCTGGTACAGTCAACCCTTGCTCAACTCTTTTTTTTTTTTTTTTTTTTGCAGCTTTTGGCCAGGGCTGGGTTTGAACCCGCCACCTCCAGCATGTGGGGCCGAGGCCCTACTCCTTTGAGCCACAGGTGCTACCCATTGCTCAACTCTTAATGAGCACTATCCGACCACTTGATTGAATTCCCTGTTCACTAGCATGATCAACGGTGCTAGTCATTTGCACGGAACTCATGCTGATGATATAATTTTCTTTCAAGGTCAAAAAGAATTATGAAACTACTCATTTCTCAAGTTCTGCGAGACATTCTGTATTCTAAAAAACTAAAAGGAAACTGGGAAGGGGAAGCATAAAAGCCATGGATAGACTTCTAATATTTTCATAGTCTCTGCTTGAACATGCCAGGAATCTCGATGCCTGCTCCCAACCATGATGCTCTAATTTAAAGTTTTAAGGAGATTACATAACTGAATGAAACTTTCACATCTTACGAGTTATTAGCCACGGGGGTTTTACTTTTTTTGTCTTCACTCAGCTGGGCCCTTTTATATTAGGATCCTATTAGCCAGCTATGGGGTGATGATAACGCGGCTTGGCCAGTTCAATTACCACA
Source organism: Perodicticus potto (assembly GCA_963574655.1). Classification (NCBI taxonomy): domain Eukaryota; kingdom Metazoa; phylum Chordata; class Mammalia; order Primates; family Lorisidae; genus Perodicticus; species Perodicticus potto. The sequence continues at coordinate 42,010 of CAUYRH010011315.1, read as the reverse complement.
TTTTGTCTGTCGTTTTCGTCTCATGCACTTCATGTCTGCTTTGTACAAGATGAAAGACACTTAGTGCAAATTCCTCTTGAAAATGAACACAAATAAGTTCACATAGTCATAAATTAATGACAGACAATCTTTCATTTCTACCTGCTCGGATTCTTTTGTCTGACTGCTCCATCAGTCCCTCTCCTCTGAAGTTTCAAGTAAAGAAAATGTAATGCCACCTTTAAGTATAATTAGAATGGATAAGTGAATAGAACGGGGACAAGCATTCTCAGGCATTAATTGTCCTAAGGGGCTCAATCTGGGAAATATGAATAATAAATGTGCTAAACAAAGGAAAGAACGTGCTCATTGTGCTTAGAAGCAAAGTAAAACCCAGCCAGAAGATCGGCGTACAGAAGGAGAAGAAAGCATGAGTGTTGCAAATGTCACTCAGCAAACCTGGTCAGCTCCTGCATTATAATATAATTCCAAAGCTTTGTGTCTGAGTGGGTGAGTTCTGGGCATCTTGACTCATTTACAGAGGTAATATCAAGATCTGAATCATTTTTTTTGACTGTGTTGACTCTCCAAACTACTTAACACTTTTGTAATTTAAAGTCAAAAGAGATGTCAGCATTCACGTGTGCTTGTGTGTCTGTGGTAATGTGCCCAAACATGTAAAGCACTCTTACCCAGTTGCTAGCACTTGGGAAAGACGGTAAGGTGAGAACAGCAGCGCACTCACACAGCCACAGTCACACACTTCTCTCGTCAGAGAGACAGACCGGGAGAGAGTTACGACTCGAGACACTCCCCGGACCCAAATCTCAGCTCTGTCTCTCGTTCTGCTTCTGTCCCCTTGAGCTAATTACATGTTTGCTATGCCTCAGTTTTCTCTGCAAAGTAAGAATATTCGTTGCCACCCAAGGGGTTTTGTGACAAATAAATGATAGAGCGTACAGAAAGTAATCAGAATAGCACACAGGCTGTGGTATCAACCCCTTACTCCCTAAGATATGTATAAAATATCGCAAGGAGACATCATAGCACTGTCAACCGTGTCCTGGTTGACGTTGGAAGACGACATCAATTTTTTCCTAGATAATCCTGGGTTCAAGCAATATATCCACAGTATGAAGGGGATAAGCATTTGCAGAATATAAAAATACTAAAGATTTTTATACTAAAGGACTACTATACAGAGCATTATATTATAATTATATTACCATAATACTATTATATGACCATGATTATAAAGATAAGTTGGCTATTGTGCAGACGGTGAGATGCTGCCTTTCCTGCAACCTCTGAGCGCTCCTGGTCTCACTTGTAAATATACAGTTACAAAGTTAATGTAAGCTGATAGCCCACAGTCTCAAATTTGGAAAAACAAATCTAAACGTGTCTAATTCCTATTTACTATTTCCCTTGTCTCTCACTTTAGCAATTTATTAACAGAAGTCGCAAGTTGGTAACCATAAGAAGAGAACTTGCCTGATACAGAGAATCTTTTGGAGTAACTCCCAGCGCAACTCTCATTTTCGGTACGCTCCTTTCTCTCCCGGGACACCACTCACCATGATAGCCCAACACACAGGGCAAAGCAAACAGGGAAACTGAGGAACGTGCATTGGTTAAGGGATTACCAGGCATGAAGAGGAAGCAGAAATCGAGGTTTCCCCTCACATTTCTCCCTTTGACTTTTGGAAGGGATCAGAGAAATGGTGAGAAGTGCAGGAGGAATGCTAATGTCCCTTTTTTATTTTGTATTCATAGTTTAAACCTGATGTGCATGATGAGAAGAAGATAAATGTAGAAATTTCTAGACAGGAACAGGGGAGCACAGGAGCTAGGGACGTGCTGTCCTTCATGTCGCATGGGGGAAGGTAGATGCTCCTACCCTTGGGTCCCCTTCCACCATCTCCATTTTAACACAGGAGCGAGAGCACTTCTTCCACGCAGAGGTGCCAGTGGTGAAGCAGAAGCCAGCAGCTGAGAAGAAAAGCAGCCGAGGGCAGAGACACAACATCTGCAGCCACGGAAGGGAGGGAGCAGACAGGACCAGCCCTCTAAGGAAGACTGAGCAACCACACTGAGGGCGCTGAAACCCAGACTAAGATACACAGAAACTTCAGTTCAAAATACATTCATATACACCCACACAATGCTGTCCACAGCCCAGCTAGCGGGAGGTTCCTGTGAATAATTAAATCAGTATAGAAAACAGAGTAGCTACATTTTCTTGATATTAGTTTTTCATAAAAATATGACCCTGTTACACTTCTTTTCTATGAAAAGGAATTGCACTGAACATGTAAAAATTGGTTGTATCAGGCGGCGCCTGTGGCTCAAAGGAGTAGGGCACCGGTCCCACATGCCGGAGGTGGCGGGTTCAAACCCAGCCCCAGCCAAAAACCGTGCCAAGAAAAAAAAATGGTTGTATGCACACTATCAAAAAGCCGAATATGTTCTCACTTTAAGAGTCTAATAAGTAAAAAAAATGGCCTTTTCTAAGTCAAAGAAATAAAAGGAATAAGACAAAAAGAGTTGAATATCTGCCAATGGAGAATTGGGGTTGTTTGGGGTTTTGGATTGTTTAAAGGGGTAAAGTTTGGGAAGACTAGTAGGACATAGTTATAGCTTTTGGTTTTTATGCACATAAAATGTAGAAGAAAGAAGAAAACACTTTTCAACCAGGCAAAGAGGATGCATGGAAGCCCAGAAGAGATTAGTGTGGTTTCCTAGGGCTATAATTTGCATCCAATTTGTAAGCAGTGGGAACCCAAGAGTCAGGTGTGAACATTTCCTTTCCACAACTTAACACTAGTTTCTCCGCAAAAAGACCACTAGCTCCCCCAAAGCTCTTTTTAACAAGTTTAGTAGATAATACATAACAAATGCTTTTCCTAGGAAAAATAGAAATCATATATTCCATTTTGAATTAATTATAACTTGTGAGGCTTACCCAGTCTAAAGCCAAGGTATATGATAATCCACAAGGAAAAAGGGTGGAAAGACAATTCTCAAGTAGTCTAGGATAACTATAATACAAAAATTTCACAGCATCTTAAATACCCATAAATATGCCTAATATTTTAAAAGGTAAATAAAAACTAACAAAGATAAAGCTTTTGTTGGTAATTATCTTTCTTATTAAACTTACCAAATATGTTTTCTAGACTTTCATGTATCATATATAAGACCTATAAACCTGGGGTTTGAGTATTTTTAGTTAGAACTCTGAATTATATCATGGAATGGATTCAGGTTTAACTGAATAATATTAATGCAACTTTAATAGGCAGAAATTTAAGATATTTATAACTTGCAACTTCAAAGGCAAGATATTATTAGTACTTGTTTAATATACAAGTTAAGAGAACAAGAGTCTTTCAGTGTTTTTCTAAAATAGGAGAGAAACACAGTCATAGGTAGATATAAAATTTTGGATTTTAGAGCTAAGTTTCAGGAAGCGTTCATCAGCCTTCTGGGATACAGATTTCAAACACATCTCCTCGACGTTTTCAGTCCCAGCTTCGCAAAGAGACTGGAGTAGATGCAGTAGACCAGAGGGAAATTCTAGAACAGTCTCTCACTAGTCATGCCTCCATCACAATTTGGACCATGTGCTGGATTTTTGGACTCCCCATTTTTTAAATCTTTTTCAATCTATATGCTCATGGCCCTTTCTCCTTCCAATATATGCAAGGGAGGTGTAATTTGGCATAAAGTTAAAGAGATGATAATTGAGACATCACAGTTCATACCCATATTTCACCTGTTCCTTGAGTATCTATTTATACAGGAATTTTAAGGGATGCCATTAAAAAAGAAGAGGAGTCAAATGCATAATTAACAACATAAGTCACAGACCTATAAGATAATTCTATGGAGGAAAGAGGGCAAGGATTAATACTATACTATGTATTCTCTTGCAAAGAAAAGGCTTTATTTTATAATCCCCTATTGTTGTCCTTTTTTTTTTTTTTTTTTGTAACTTTAGTCTTACTCTTCACTCATTGGACTGTTTTATCGCCTCTGACGGAGGAGCCTATCCCCGTTGCCTGTGGGTAGTTTTGTGATTAGAAAGGAAAGAATTTAGTACCAGAAAACTAGTTAGAAGGTAGTAGAGAAATAGTTTTAGAGATGTGTGTCAAAGGAGCAACTCTAAGAAATTAATTCTTCTAACCTAACTGTATTCTTCTGCATGGAATCCATTCTTCCAGTGTTTATTTGAATATATTTATCATCTTTCTCTTAGGAAAATGATGTTATAAGAATTGTCTAAGCCTTTCTCTGAGTGTCAAAGTGGACAGAAGCTTCTTAAAGATTTTGTGTGTCACCTAGCAAAATCTTCAAGCAGCCAAGAATCGAGCATGAATGTAAACTGACTCTTTGTTCTATTTAACGTGGAATATAAGACCTCTGAATTTTTAGTTCCTGAGATTTTAAAGAAGAGTGAGATAAACCACTATACTATGAAAAATCCATTGCAAATAATGACAGTGTTGATCTATACCAGAAACTTGTGGCAAAACAAATTAAGCAGCTCATTAAAATTATATGAGCTTCATCATATTTGAAAATATTCTTCTAATAATTATATTTTAGAATGTTTTTAATTTCACAGTATATCTACATTCAGATTAATAAAAATTAGAAATAGTTTTTTTATCATAAGCATTACAAGCAAAATGTACTAAGATAGTTTTAGTTTCTTAAACTGTATAAAATAATAGGTTTGCCAATCTCCATTAATTAAGAGTAGTAAATATGAAATTTGCCTCTGTGACATGTATCACTGAAAGGAAGAAAAGTGTAGCTTAATAAACTCTTACCTACATGGAGTATAAATTGGTATAACTACTTTGGAAAATTCTTAGAGAGTACTAAACGTGAACAAAGGTAAACTCTATGACCAAAAAATTCTGCTTTCAGACACATATCTAGAAGAATTGTTTATAAATGTTTATAGAGCCAGGATCAAAAATGTTTAGAGCAGCAGTATTTATAATAGGCCCCAAAGCAAAACAATTCAAATTTTTATTTATAATCAGAAATATAAAACATTTGATTATTCACACAATAAAATCCTATACAGGAATAAGAACAAACAAACTAGAATTAAATGCAAGGACGTGGATAAACCTCAATGCAACATTAAATGAAAGAAGCCTGACCAAAAGAAGAGTGTGTGACTTAATGTATATAAAGTTTAGAGATGGGCCAGAATAATCCATAGTTTTAGAAGTCGAGGTAGAGTTTATTCTTGGTACAAGTCAGAAAGGGGGTGAGTGAGGGGAATAATTATAGAGAGAGAGGATGGGGCTTCCTCTTCTGATTATATTCTGTTTCTTCTTTATATGGGTACTGGTTACATAGGTGAATTCACAAGTACATGTACATTTATGTGTATTATGGTGGGCATCTTATATTTAAATAAAATATATGTTCCAAAAGGCTACATATTGAGTAACAGTCTCTAGAGCTGTAGAATAAATATCACTGTCAAAGTTTTTTGTCTTGATAAAATGATAAATTTATCACATTTCAGCTGGCCATGGAAAACTTTGCATTATCCAATTTCCTTTTTACTGTATTCTCCTTCATTTATATATATGTGCTAGGACACATCCCAAATGTGCATGGCTCATATGCAAAAGTGTGAGCACATGTACAGTCTGTTGCAATCCAACAGATTTACACATCTATTACTTTGAATTTATTCAGTTCTTTGTTCATCAAACCAAACTTACTTTTCATTACCAAATAGCAATATTCTAATCTAAAATTAGAATATTAGATTTAATAAAAGTCTATTCTGAAGAAAAATACAAATGACAAAATTACACCTCCTTACCTTCTGCTATTAGAGATGTTATAGCTAACAGAGTATCTCTAGCATTATAATATATTATTTCCTTAATAAACAAGTATGATTCCTAAAATTATATTGGCTTTAGCCTTCATTTATAGCCAATGTATTGAACTAATATAGCACATACCCATTATACACACACACACACCAGGGAAAGGTTACCGTGTGACATGTAAAGTAGGTTCTAGGGATACAGTTAACTTCCCAGCAAACTTTCATCCTGTTAGGGGCAAGGCAGAAACAAATTAACTACTAAGGTGAAGTGGAAGAGACATGGAAGAAGCATGCACACCATTCTTGGTGTGCCAGAGAAAGCACAAAGGAAAACAGAGATCTCGTGCATGTAAGAAGGTCTTTCCAAGACAGGTTACTTTTGCATGAAATTTTAGCAAATGTGTGTGTGACGTGATGGGGGAAGGAATGTTAACTAATCAAAGAGGGAGATGAAGAGGATAGTAGCCAGTGAGAACAGCATATGACTGGGCACGAGTTTCAAATTTTCCTGATCTGACAGGTGATGTTTAAGTCTGATTCCCACCCTTGAGGTAAAAGATTGATTCTAAAACACTAAGATAATTATAAGTAGTTAGTCAAAACTATACAGTGATTAGTGGTGAACTGGCAAGGGATGAGGGTAGAGTAGCAGGCAGGAACCAGATCACCAAGAATGTTACGTACCTGAAGGTAATTCCTCTAACATCACAACCTCACTGTGCTCTGATTTAATTTTTTATAAGGAAATTTTTCCTGAATTAATGAATTTTAAAAGATTTCATAGAAACTAGTCTCCTTATTAAAAAACCAGAGTCTTCTGCTCTTTGGAAGCATAAAATACTTTTTCTCTTATGTTTTGAATGACAGGTTACACTAAACTGGTCAATAGTTGCAAAGTCTTAAGTAGATTTTGTTCAAAAGCTTAAATGTATATTTCTGCGCACAAAGGAATTATAAAGTACAACGAAAGTCACAAACATGTGAACCTAACTATAATTACAACAAATTATTAGCCTTATTAATTATCAAGTACTCCTGCAAAAATAACAAACAAATTAGTAATAAAGTAAAAAATTTACCTAATTGTATCTTGTTGTATAGGACTAACATTCACGACAAAGCCAAAGTCAATGTGTATCGCATTTATTTGTATTCCATCTTTGTAGAAATTAATCATCTTAAAATAGCTACCACTGCCACACAAAAGGTTATAGAGATTTTCAAAGTTGTTATTGTTTTGTTTCAGGACAAAATAGTTCCAATCTTAGACAGATGTATTTATGTGATTACAGCACAAAATCGCATTTTTATTATCCTTTTATTCTCCCGACAGCTTTTACTTGCATTTCTTGAAAACGTAAATTTAATTCCACATCTTGTAAAAATATATCCCTGACATATTTCTTCATGCTTAAGTCAAATAACCACCTGAACATTAGAATTTTTCCTGTAAAGAAATCCTTTCAGAAGTGCCCCAAAATAAGTTTTATTGAAAAAGACCATGTCTCTCAGCAATTCAATGTCTTTTCCTAAGATTAATTCTGGGGACTAAAGTTTTACACTAAGCGCTGAGAAAATACACATGAAGCTTTCACATTCCATCCCCGTCCCCTCATGTCCTCTAGCCCTGTGAATGTGTTACAATTATTTTCATGAGCAGTGCTTTGCCTAATGTGACCATCTAGCCTTTCTCAAGTTTAAAGACCCTCTTTGAAAGAACCAAGCCAGTTTCTATTCACTGTGAATCCTTACTTCCTGGTAAAATTTAAGTCCTTACCCATAGGGAGAAATGAAGCTGTAATTACCTGCTACAGGAAGCTCAACTCTGGCTCGCAGGGATTGGAGGGTACATAGTGTGGCCTAGTTATGTCTGTCACGGGAAGCAGCGAGGGTTCCTGCTTATTAAAGCAATTCATACCCACACATGATGGTTTTCATAGGGGTGAAATTATGGCCTGCCTCTATGTGATTTTTACGTACTTGGAAGACCCATATTTTTAGTTATCGCTTTCAATGCTTACTTATTTGAAGAATAGGGTACCTGTCCATTCATAATTAATTAGAAGCATTCGAGACTGACAATTTGCACTCACAGCTCATCCCCTGAATGCTCTCTTAGCTCCTTATCTAACATTTGGTGATACAGTCACCTGCCTTCTGCTGCCTCCTTACACATCTGTGAGTCTTAACGACTATTCACATATCATAAAATCAAAAACTCAATTGCCAACATGTTCACTAAGTTTAGAAATTACACCCAGGAAAAGCTAATGAAAGTTATCCCTATCTAATATTCTAGAAAACAATTTTAGTTTTTGGTTAGAAACACCGATTACAAGTTCCCCTTGACTTATAGTAGTGTTATAACATCTCAATAACACTCTCATAAATGGAAAATATTGTACATTAGAAATGTTTTTAATATACTTAAGCTACTAAACATCATAGCTTAGCCTACCAAAACCACCTGGCAACCCAGTACACAATGGAGTATGGTCGCTTACTCCCATCATCACAGCTAATCTAGTTGGAAGCTGCAACTCACGGCCACTGCCCAGCATTATTTACAAGAGAGTATCTTATTGTATTCAAATTTTAAAGTAGAGTTTTTATTGAATGTTTACCAATTTGCACCACTGTAAAGTAAAAAAACTGTAAGTAAGCCATCATAAGTCAGTGACCATCTATATTATTACTAGCAATTCAACATCATCCAGCTATTAGTCTTAAAGTCATTAAAAGTTGTCTCTTTCCTGATAGTTCCAACAGTAAGGAGTCTAAGAATCCTCCCCCCCCCAAAAAAGTCCACCAAGAACAGTATTTGAATTCTATTCTACAATTTACTATTTTTGTGACCACTAATTAGTAGCTTAACTTTTATAAGCTTCATTTTTTTCTCCTATATAAATTATTTACATTTATGATTATTTCACTGGCCTATTGGACTAGATAGAACTTCTAGTACAATGTCAAACAGGAGTGATGACATTGAACATACTTATCCCAAGTTGTAGGGGAAGGTGTTTGCTACTTACCATTAATTGTAGGATTTTTACAAAAGATTGGACATATGGTAAACAGAAGCTCTCTCAATAAAATGCCATGGTTGACCGACAATATTATAACACTGTAGTTTCAACCGGTATAACCAAGGAAACAAAATGACGAGTTAAAGTTTGGTGATATTTGAAAACTCGCTTTTGAAAAGCTGAAAACCCCAGTGCTCTGTTTTTGGTCAGTGGAATTATTATGTGGATCACAAGGTCTATGATTCTTTCTGTTCTCAAGCATTTCAATTTCCTCTGATAATTTTACACAAAATTAAAATGCATGGTAATGAGCCATAATCTTAATTTTCCCTTATTGGACTGCTCAGAATTGAGAGATTTTAAACCCTTATTCTTTCTAGCCTGATTGAACCCCTGAGAAAACATTCTTCTTTATTAATCAATCAGTACAAAATATTATCCACAGGGACACCAAGCTAGCATGTGCATGTCCAGAGCCCCGTTGTTAACAAAGACAAATTACTTCCTCATTATTTCTCCCTGCATGACAAATCAGCCTACCCTGTAGGCCACTTCAGATCCAGAGACATTTTTTAAGATTGATATTTCATTAATGTTTTATGTGTTCAATAATTCTGAACCACATTTATGTTGGTAGCCTTCTCAGAGAATAGCATATGTGCTAGATAAAAGTTCCCGTGATGTGCTGGTGATACAAAATATTTTTATTTCAAGACAATCTCTCTTTTCTTGTGTGAAACAAAAATAGTTCTTTGAATTTTACAATTAAAGTTGGTAATATTAGTCAACGTTAGGTATCATTCTTCTTTATGACTCATCTTGCTTATTTTCTTCTTTTTATTAGACAGAGTCTCACTTTCTTGCCCTGGGTAGAGTGCCATGGCATTATAGCTCACAGTACACTCAAACTCCTGGCCTCAAACGATCCTCTTGGCTCAGGCTTCTGAATAGGTGGGACTGTAGGCACCTGCCACAACACCCAGCTAGTTTTTCTATTTTTAGTAGAAATGGAGTCTCACTCTTGCTCAGGCTGGTCTGACACTCCCAAGCTCAACCATCCACCCTCCTCAGCCTCCCAGAGTGCTAGGATTTCAGGAGTAATCGCTTATTTTCTTAATGCCAGAAATCTTTAGGTTTTAGTGTTATTTATTTATTTAAAATATATGAGAAAAGATTCTAGGTTTCTAATGAATAAGAATGGATACCTGGATATACATCTCTTCATAACATTAAAAACCATACCGTGTTGCTCAAAAAGGAGAGTGCCCTCATCATCCATGTCTATATCATAGCCAGAAGACAACATATTACAGAATTTAATTTGCCTCTATGTAGGGAAATAAACATCCTGTGTGGCAGAGCCAGCTTCAGAGTCAGGGAAACCTGAAAATCAGGCAAACACCACGCAGAAAATAGGAGAGAACTCTTGGGGTTCAGAGTAAAAGAAGACAAATAAAATTACTAGTGTCAAAAAAGCCTGTCCTCCTCGTGAGAAAATACTGAGAAAAATCTGAGACCTGTTAGTTCAGAGAGCTAGCCACAAAGGCATTAAGGGCAGGAAGCTTAAAAGTGTCTTGGTACAACTGTCTTGAGAAGGCGCTGCTTTCTAAGGAGAAGAAAGAAGAGACCTAGAAAGAGATGTGTACTTTAGATATTCAGTAATGAAGCAGAAGAAAGAAGCCACCTGCAGAAATTAAAGATCCTACAGAAACAAAGGAAATCAAAAAGTCAGAATAAACCAAAAAAAGCACCACCTACTAAAGACCTTAAATTTCCTCATACCATAGAAGAGGAAATATTGAACTAGAAAACATAAAAAGATCCCTAATTCCTTGCTTCTGCCTGGATAGCATCGCCTATTAAGGGCGACTCAGGAAATGCACCATTTCAAAAGAACGTACGATGGCAGATCATATCCAAACAGAATTATTATAAAGAAGAGATAAAAGAGAAAATCAAAATATTTTCATGGATAAAAGATCCCCCTCTTATATTCACCCCTGAGATGATGAAAAATGTAATCTAATCCTAAGATCCGAATTATCTGAATTAAATATCATTAAATAAGCACTTATAACTTAAAAAAAAAAACTTAAAGCAGATATTCAGCAAACTGAAAAGAGAAAGGGATGAAACCAGAAGATGTGAAATTATTCATAAAATCTGAATTCAAGAAGAAAACTGAAGGAAAAAGTAGAATTATCTCAGATTTTTAAAACAAGAAATAAATGATAAGGTACCAAAGAAGAAAAAGAAAATAAATAAATAGCCGGGCATGGTGGCACGTGCCAGGAACCCCCACTACTTGGGATGCTGAGGCAGGAGGACTTGAGTGCACAAGTTCAAGGCTACAGGGTGTCTTGATTGCACCACTCACTCCAACCTGAGGGGGGAAGTGAGACACTATCTCAAAAATTAAAACAAAACAAAACAAAACAAAACAAAATGAAAAGAAGGAAAGAAAACAGTGACTAATTCTCATATAAATTGGATTCAATTTTGACCAAAGTACATTACTTAAACATTAATTTTTAATTCAACTTTTCAATATGTTATTTAGGATACTGCATCCTCATTTATAAGTTAAATATGTTTGTAATTTCCCTTTATAACAATATATTTTCTCCAATTTCAATATCAGGTATATCCAGATCAAGTAGAATAATATTGAAATATTTCTTCTTTTTCTATTGTCTGTAAGATTTGGCATGATCTGTTTTTTGAAACTATCTTTTACTTTTATTTATATAATATTAGTTGTCTATTTTTGTGTGACTTTGGAAAAAAAATAAGAAGTTAACTGACTTCATACTGAGCCTCAGAGTTATAGCATTCTATAATAGACATACTCTTATTTGACAATGTGAACGTTACTTTCTTGGAATTATTATTATTAATAGTGCTTAATATTTCGATGCAGTAATCGTCTGTTTTCTTTTCTGAATGTATTTATTTTCATTCATTCTTTACAAGGTTTTTGTTTCTAGTCCTTATCTTAAACATTGTTATTGTTATTAAATTTTAAGCCTTTTTAATTCTGTGAAGGCAAAAAGTGGAAATCTAATAAATACATATATACGTAAAATTTTTTTTAAAAGCCAAAAAAAAAAAAAAGACAGTGTGATATTGGTAAAGGAATAGACATATCTAGATTGATAGAATGAATAGAGAACTGACAAATAGACCCACACAATTAGACGGGCTTATTTTTGACAAATTTTCAGGAACAAATCAATGGAGCAAGAATATTCTTTACAACATATTGGGTGGGAGCAATTGGACATCCATAGGCAAAAAGAAAAATATCAAACTAAACTGGAACCTTATACCATATGTCAAATGGATCATATATCTAATGGTAAAGCTATCGAGTTTTAAAAGAGAAAAGAAAATGTTTATGACCTAAGATTAAATATGCTTAGCTATAACACCTAAATCATAACACAAAATTGATAAATGATTTCATCAAATATAAAACTTTTGCTGTGTGAAAGTTTCTAAGAGAATGAAAAGACAAACTAAAAACTAGGAGAAAATGCTTGTAAGTCTCATAGCTAAAAAAGAAATCATATCTAGAACACGCAAAAACTTTCTTAACCTAAAAACAAATAAATAGTCTAGTTAGAAAATGAGCAAAGAAATTACCCTTCACCAGACATCACAGCAAACAAGCACATGAGATGCTCAACATCTTTAACCATTAAGGATAGGAAAATTGAAATATAAGATCCCATGAAACTTCTATTACAATCACTAAAATTTTTTAAATATTAACAATACTAAATTCTAATGCATAGAAACTGACCGTTGAATGAGCATATACCAAGGCTTTCTAAAAAAAAAAAAAAGCCTCCGAAATTTGAAAAGCATTTAAAACAAAAAGCAAATCACTGAGAAGCATAATATGTGCATAAGATGAATGTGGACTTGAAAGTTCAGGGCCCAGTCTTTGTAAGAAAGATGTATACAGATCTGAGCCAGGCTAGACAAGTAGCTGAAATACAGATGGAGAGGGGAGAAGGGAGGCTATTTCATACAGTAACTGCAGTCAGCATGGAATTTGAATGTGGAAGTATATTGGAGAGGAATTAGATAAAGTCAAATTCATTTAAAAATGTTAAACTTGAGTGATAAGGAAAATAATAATAGAATTTGATCAAACCATAGAATCCCGGTAGAAGAATTGGGAGTAAAAAACAGTGATTTCATTATGAGACATGCTTAATTTTAAGGGATGGCAATGAATAAATTTGTAATACAGAAGAAAGATGTTAATGGATACAGGGGTCAAGTTAAGGCTGGAATTGACTAATTTGCAACTTTATAAGTCACATGTTTCTTTTAAAAAGTGACTAATTCAAATCAATTACTTTAGAAATTCATATTTCCCTAGAAGCAATATTTCCTACTATTTTGAACTTACTCAAAACCTCAACAACACTGAAGAAAAACCTGTATTCTAGTTGGTCCCTTCCTGCATTCCTATTCAATAACTTCCTTTGCGTGATAGGAAGAAGAGGGCTTATTTAAAAATAGGTTGATATTTTAAAATTTTGATTTGGGAATGAGTCACTAATGTATGAGTCACTATGGATGATTAAATATAGATTAGAATTAGTGGTTATTCATTCTCTAGAGTATGAATCTCAATATCCCCTTATTCAAAAGAAACTAAAATTGCAGGCAAAATGAATACCTAATGCCTGTCAATATGGGTGACCCTATAGTTTAGCAAATAAGAAATAAAAACTATCCTGTTTTGTTTCCATTTATGCCATTTGGAGGGTACATAAAATTAATGACTGTAAAGAGATTTTTTAATAAAAATTTTTCTATGTGAAATAAAATCTATCCTTGAGTAGAAAAAACCACATAGAAGTAATGCATACCGTATGATTCCATGGATATACAATTCTAGAAAATGTAAGTTAATCTACAGTGATAGAAAGAATGTAGGTAGTTGCCTGGTGTCAGGGGCAGGGAGAAACCTTGGCGGGTAACAAATACATTCCTTATTTGATTATGGAATGCTATACACATACATTGTAACTTACCAGATTGTATACTTTATGTGAAGTTTGTTGCATGTCAATTATACATTAATAAATATGTTAAGAAACAAAAAGAGTTCAACTGACATCATCAGTGGAGTCAAAAAGAAAAGATTTGTTGCACAGTGGGTAGGAGATATTTAAGATCCTCAGGAAATGCAGCCAACATTGAAAACTCTAAAATAAATACACCATATCCCAGTTAGTACTTGGATAAGAAAGAACAGCACATTTCCTGATTCAATCATAGAGCAGGCCAGGTAAACCAAAGGACCCCACTGAAGATAAGGGGAATCCATTCTTCTTGCCAAAACTTGCCCTTTTACTGAGGCTGTGCCTCTACGGCCTTTGTCTTCAGGAAACTTTCTCTTACATTTTTCTCTGTGCATTTTCACATTTTTAGCTATTTTGTTCTTCTGTGTCTAATGGATATTCCACAGGGTAGCATCAAAAGACAAAAATACAATAACAACCAAAGAAAGCTCCCCCATCCTTTTTCACTTTGTGGCAATGACACTCTTTTGCTCTTAGCCCCTTGAAAGAGCTGTTTGAAATCTCTTCCTTTCCCTTTTCCCCGTCCTCCCCATCTAGCACTCTGGTTCCCACCCCCACTCTCTATTACACTGGCTCGGCAGTGGCCCAGCTCAAAAACACTAGATTTTTACAGAATTGACAGGGTAGTATTCATCTATCTTAATCCCTCTCTGTAGTAGTTAATTTTATCAACTATGTCTAATGCTTGAAAATTTCTTCTCTCTGAATTCTTTTAATATTCCTCATTTAGTTTCCTTCCAAAGAATGTTGCCGAGACTCTTCAGAGCCCTTTTAAAGTTCATCTTCTGCTTTGTCACAGCACACCCCCAAATGCCTTCTCAAGTGTGTTTCTTCAACTCCACTGGGACCTGGATGTTAATGTATCCAATTCCAGATTATTTATCTCAGTGGCACCTGAAGCTCAAACAAAACTCTTCATTTCCCTCCCCAATCTTGACTTTACCTAGCTCAGTAAAAACCAACCAGTTGCTCAAGCCAGAGAAAGCCGGGTACCCCTTTCTCCCCCAACTTAACGTATTTAATCAGTCATGTGACTTTTACTTGTGTAGCAATTTTAACATATCTTGAAATTATCCCTCTTTTCTCAGAGCCACTACCTCTGTTTAGCTTTCTCAATTATCTCTCATTTGAAAATCTCTTCACTGGCCTCTCTTCTCCTGTTCTTGCTCCACTCTTATTCATTCATCATCAGACATCTGTCAGCAAGTTTCCAAAGAGTCACTGTCACCCTGCCCTTACTCTTTCAGTGTAAAAGCCTTCACTGGCTACCCATCACCACAGAAAAATGGTCAAGCTCTTAATGCCCTCTGGCTTTTGCTTACCTCTCCAGGCACACACTTAAGTCTTCCTAAAGTTACACCTTTACTCCAAGAATATTAAATACTTGGAAATTCCTCAAACATATCCAGCATTGCATTTTAAATAAGCATTAAATGGCCATATTTCAAATCCAAAGTAGATATACTTTTTATATATCTGCCTCATTCATGACACCCTCCCCCTGAGTCTCTGTAGCCATATTTCTGCTATATCACTGTCAAACCAGCCATAACTCACCAGGTAGACCAGGGATGGACACCTCATGCAAAATAGAATAATCAGGTTTTCTTCTAGGTATTTGAATCTGGGACACTTCCAGTTGCTTCTAATGTTGCTTGGACCATGAATACGGCAGGAACTGGGGGAATATGAGTTCAACAATATTTGTAAGAAAGCAGAGACAGGTGGGCTGAGGATGAGAGAGTGATAGAGGGCAGAAGAGACTGAGGAGGTACAGAGTAACAGAAAGGAAAGACAAGCAAAGCTCTGACAACTTCAGAGATAGAAAGACAAAGAGACAGACGGTGAGTAAACAGGTGAGTTCCCAGTGACTTTCAACTTCCAGTGACTGACTTTCAAATCCCCGTTGACTCTCTCAACCACACCACTCTGCCTTCAATTCACCTTTCCATTTCACTGAAATGATTTCCCCTAGGTATAACTAAACATAATTTGACTATTAAGAATAAAGAGTAATAATAAAAAGTAAACAGAACTATTGAAGTAGAATGCTTTCTTTAAAAGTGGCTATTTTAACTACAGTATTTCTTTTAACAGTGACATTGGGCATAGTCTATATAGTGCCTGAAGTTTTAACAAGTTTGATTTGCCATCATGCAGGAAAGTCAAAATAAGAAGACCCCCTTCAGAGTAAATAAGATCTGGACACATGATTTTACCATAAATCAATTTACATATGTAAATTGGAGCGGAAGATAAAGAAGAAAATGAGAAGAATACCCAGAAAGAGACTATTTCACACTGATTAACAAAAACAGCTAAAATTCGATGAAGTCATAGAATGCCCAAATGAGAGACATATTAACTACCCAGATTTTTCCAGGAGAAAGCTCTTTGTCTGTATTCAATGGTTTCCGGAAAACAGATTTACAAACATGATACTACCTTCATCGTAGTTAATTGGTCCAGAATCAGTCACACAAAAACTGTATTCTGATTCATGGTATTTCTATCAGCCTCATCTGAACTACAGTGCAATGAACAACTCACACAAATGGGCCTGAAAGATCCTTTCCCTATGAATTTGAAAGTAGATCTACAGAGATGGTATCCATCTCTGCCTTTATGACTGGAAATGTCGTACATAAAACACAGTAACCATTCAGATCACCTTCCAAACTAAAAATTGATGTGGGCCAACAGGCTGGGGGGAGTCAGTCTGCATGGAGAAAAACATAAATAGACATTTAGAGGAAATTATAAATCAGAGAAAGACATGAATCTCCTTCCAGAGGTAAAAATATACAACTTTTCCTTGTATTCCCAATATGCTCCAAAGTCTTTATTTATAAATTCCCCC
The DNA here is from genome assembly GCA_963574655.1 of Perodicticus potto. Lineage (NCBI taxonomy): Eukaryota > Metazoa > Chordata > Mammalia > Primates > Lorisidae > Perodicticus > Perodicticus potto. The sequence continues at coordinate 25,165 of CAUYRH010011315.1, read as the reverse complement.
ATTTTTTTAGCCCATTGCAAGTGAGGTTTTTTTTCTTGAAACTATGGCATATGGTGTCTTACATATAATAAGTATTTAAATGTGTAATCACTGTTTGTAGAAAAGGAGGTTGTGACAAAACAGAAAATTTAAAGAAAGCTTATTTGCATGAATCCTATTCCTGAGAACTAATGTGTTGAAAAAAAAAAAAAGTTAATAGATATGCGAATTCATCCTTACTTCAAAAAAAAATAAAACTAACAAAAACTTTAGGTACTCCTTTCTCATTGTTTTATTCCATGAAAGAAAAAGAAAAAATGGGATACATAAAGATAAAATAAGCATTCAACTAAAAGAAAGTCAACTGAAATTCAAACTACTATTACCTTTGTCTGAAATTAGAGTAAAAATTCATTTTTCTGTGTGAATTCATTAACTATATACATTTAATAGCTTCTCAAGCAATAAAGGGTCTTAAGTTGGGATTGAAAGAAACTACTGAGTAAATTGGCTCTTGAAGTCTAAGAAATAAAGTATTAACGATGGAAATTGCTCCTTCTATGCTGCAATGACCATCTCACGTCTGACTCAGTGTTCAGAATAGGAAAAAGAAAACCCAGAGTATTTTTTCTCTTAAGTTGGTCTCTCAGGGTATATATCCTAAATTTTGCCTAAAGGATTCCTTTGGGTGTGAAATTTTTTAAATAAGTGGTTTTGTGTTAACTACAAGCATTATCAAAACAGTAAGAAAAATTAATCTGATCCTTAACTTATTTCCATACACAAAAAACCCTTAAAGACAAGAATCTGTGAGAAGCATATGGTAGATACCCAAACAGCCCCTCAGCACGATTCCCAGGGGTAACCCCGTCTCCCCGTATTGGCATCCCAAGTGGCAGCAGGGTTGGTTTGTGTGACCAGCAGAATATGGCCAAAGTGATGAATGTTACTTCCAAAATTAGGTTATGAAAGAAACTAACTTTCATTTTGTTTTCTTAATTTCAGAATGTTAAAGGGTACACACGTTTTGTTCACATACCTTTTCCCTGTAACCAATTGAATCAAGGTTATAAGCATGGCCCCATCCAGACAGTGTGCACTTTCCCAATAAGTGTGAAATTGCCCAACCTCTCCTCCCGCTTCGTTCAACTTGATTTTCATTGAGATTTGCTTCCGTATGTGCCATTAAGCATTGTTCAGTCAGTGTAACTTTGGCTTTGATTATCCTCTCTCTTTGTTGGATCATTTGATCTGGGAAAGAGTGACTGTGATGTCATGAGCAGCCAGGCACACATAACAAGGGTGTCTCCTACCAACAGCTACATGAGTGAGCTTGGGACGGGATCCTCCGGCCCATTCAAACCTTCAGATGACAACAGCCCCAGCTGATACCTGGACTGCAAACCTGTGAGAAATTGTAAGCCAAAACCACGTAGCTAAGCTTGTTAGATTCTGTATCCTCACCAACTGTGTGAGATAATGTGTTTGTTGTTTAAGCTGGTATGTTTGAGGGTAATTTGTTAAATAACAATGATAACTAAAACAATAGGTGACTAATAAATGTTTAATGATTAAACAAATAAGTGAATAAATATTTTAGAATAATTCTCAATGATTAACTTTATTTAAAAGTCTAAATAATGCCAGAACCACCAACAACTCTAATTTATACATATACATATTCACATATGGCAGACAAACTAAATTGGGGCCGTAGTTCTATTTTAATTCAAATCAATAGTTTTGTTTACATCCATAAAAGTAGTTTTACTTTGTTTTTTTTTTTTTTTTTTGGTGAGACAGACTCGCACTTTGTCACCCTCTGTAGAGCACTGTGGTGCCATGGCTCACAGCAACCGTAAACTCTTGATCTCAAGTGATTCTCTTGCTTCAGCCGCCCTAGTAGCTGGGACTACAAGCACCCACCACAATGCATGGCTATTTTTTTTTTAAGGTAGTTTTACTTTTTATAGGATATCAGGATCAGAATCACCATCTGCTTCCCATCAAGAATCTCTATTCTAATAAAAAGAACAATATTTTAGGTACAAATTTCAAGATTTGTTTGTATGTTGGGCTGCAAAAATTTTCTAAATAAATAAATCAGCAGACGGAGATAATATAAGCAATTGACCAAATTTAGAACACTTTCTCTATGGTCAGTATTTCCAACTTGTAAATCAGACATGCCTTCACATTTAATCAATTATTTTCTCAGAAAACTGGAACCTAATTTATTGAAACATATATAAGTTCACTTCTTCAAAGAGGAATATCATGTGGTATGTATAAGGTCCATTAACACTTATAAAAAGAAAAACCTAGACATCAAAACTTTCATATTAATATGCTATTGAAACTTTCAAGCAAGTCAAATAAATGTATTTTAAAACAATTCCTCATTATATTATACCAATACCATGAAATACAATTTCGAAACTGTGATGCATATCCAATTTAAAACATTTTCTATTATATGCATACTTGGTGGCACTCTTTCTTTTTCAGCTTTCAAAAAATTACAGCGAGAAAAGACAGAAAGCAAGCAAAGATTAATAGGATCCAACCTCAGTGGTCTGATACTTTCTCAGTCGCTAAAATAAATCAACAAATAGGTCAGAAAAGCCACCATCTCATCTTAAAAGCATCAACCATAGAACATAATGGGATCTAGGCATATTAAAGTAGCAGGCTGAAAATGCCAGCAGACAGCACATTGTCATTTAAGAGGGAAAAAAAGCGGCATTGCTATCCACTACACAATACATATTAAACAGACGATCACAGCCATTTAAAGGGCTTGCCTGAAAGTATAATAAATTTAACTATAGTAGAATTATAATCTTTGATTTTTCAGTAGAGTTAATATATTCATTCAAAGCCATTACTTTAATACTATATAAGTGCAGAATTCACTCACAGTGGTGATAAATGTGCTTGTTTACAGCTTTTTTCCTCATAGTAAAACCCATCCATTACCATGCCTCTAGGCATGTACAAATAAAATTAAAGAAAGGTCTATATTTTCCCAAAAGACAAAAATTAAGATGAAGACTAGATTGGATTCCAAACTCATTTCAAAGCCAGATCAATTTAATTGGAATATAGAATTTGATCTCTTCAATTCACTTTAGCATATCTGAGGACCACAATTTCCCAGGAGCTCAGCAGGTAGTGACCCTAGGCTGAAAGACGCTCCCCCACAGCAGTTTAAACACTGGGGGGAAAAGAATACTTTCAAATCAGTGCTTTATATGAAGATGTATAATTAGGAAAACTTTCTGGCACCTTTCTACATATATTTGAGCATTGCCCTTTCTCACCAGAAATAAGCACAGCTCACAAGGTGACCGCTGGCTCCATAAATCCCAGCTAAGATTCTTCGCCTACTTCTGATTACACATAAATTCTCTAAGTGACCCTTTTTTTATTTCCTACAGTCTAACCTCCTGAAAATCACATTTCTTTAGTTTTATAAGCTGGTAGAAAATATAAACTTATTGTAATTGAATTAATTTACATAAACATGTAAATTTGTGAGGGACTGTCATTATTTTAACCTTTGAAAGGACTTACCATTCAAAGGAGAGTTCCTAAATAAATATTCTCAGAAAATATATTAGTAGATTGGTCTCCAGGATCCCTTCCAATCATTATTGTACACTCAATACAGAAAAGTCCTTTTAAAAACACTCTGTTTAAATCTAGACCAAAATATTAACTTGGCCTTTTTTAAACCAAAACTAATTAAAATACCTCTTAAAGACATAGTGTTACCAAAAGTTCAATACTTGTCCCTGAGACCAAAGGCAGATGATGAAAAATAGTTTGAGGAAAAAACCAAGTTTATTAATTTGCTGGCAAGTGAGAAGGATTACAGGATTTTGTCTTAAAGAACCATTGTCCCCCCTTTAAGCAAAAATACAAGGTTTGTAAAGAGGCTTATCAGCTTTAGGCTATTGCTATTTAACTATAGCATATCTGGTGAAAATGATCTTGGGACCTCTGACTGAACAATTCTGTTGAGCCATCTCCTGTGATGTGAAATACTAGAAAACAAAGAACATAGATCACTCCTCTGCTCCTCTGATTACTGACCTCTGGCAGGAATGCAGGTTTTAATTCCTCCAATAGGGTGAGAATTTCTTTCTTTTTTTTTTTTGGAGACAGTCTCATGTCGCCCTGGGTAGAGTGCCATGGTGTCACAGCTCACAACAACCCCAACTCTTAGGCCTACGCAATTCTCTTGCCTCAACCCACAGGCACCTGCCACAAGGTTGGGCTATATTTTGGTTGTAGGTGTCATTATCGTTTGGCAGGCCTGGGCTGGTTTTGAACCCACTAGCTCCGGTGTATGTGGCTGGTGCCCTAGCTGCTGAGCTATGGGTGCTGATCCAAGGGTGAGAATTTTTAAAGAGACAACTCATACAATATTTTGCCCTTTGTCAGGCCTTTACTTCTGTTATAGTAGAGTTGAGGCAAAATTGTATAGTTCACTAAAGGCCAGAGAAGTACTCTTAAATGGCTGCCCAGTGGTTTAGCATCATGGAAATTTTTTTAATTGTTTTTTTTTAAATCATAACTTTGTACATTGATGCATTTATGAGGTTCAGGGTACTGCTTCAATATACAATGTGAAATGCTTACATAGAACTAAGTAACACATCCATCACAATTATACTCATTTCTTAATAGTTTTGAAATGTATCTCACCCAGAAATTTTTGAACATCATGGAAATTTCATCTCTGTCTTATTTGGTCTTGATTTATTAGGATATAATACACCAAAGATCAATGTATTGATTGCCTACCCATGATATCACATTTAATTATTATAACAACTTTACATAGTGTTTGGGAAAAACTCAAATTGTTTTTCCTCTGCTCTTGTACCAAAACAAAGATTTGGTTTGACCAAATCAGCCCGTGTGGGCATTTTTCACCGTACACCAAACAGGGCACCTGCAGGTTGTCTTCTCATGCAATTCCAGCACTGTCTACCTGGAGTTAGTGTCAGAGCCCATGGCATGAGGGCTCAGTTCCCCACACTTCCCTCTGCTCTCAGATACCCTCACAAGTCCAGGCTTCCCAACTTCCAACCAACTGACATCAGGTTGAGGTTCCACAACCCCCTCATTGGGGATGATTAATTTGCTAGAGTAGCTCACAGAATTAAAGAAATCATTCACTCATGTTTTCTGGTTTATTACGTAGGATATGACAAAGGAAACCATGAGGAGACATGTAAGGGGAGATATGGGAAAGGGGCACAGGGTTCCCACCACCCTCCAGGAACCTCCTTACATTCAGCTCCCCGGAAACTCCCTAAGTCCTGTCCTCTGGGGTTTTACGGGGGCTTCATTACATGGACATGATTGATCAAACCACTGGCCAATGGTGATCAATTTAACCTTAATCCCCTTACGTCTCCCCAGAGCTTAGAAGGGTGGTGCTGAAAGTCCCAGCCCTCAATCACACCATGCCTTTCTGGTGACCAGCCCAGTCTTGAAGGCACCAGTCACATTAGTCTACAAAAGGACACTTTGGAGACTGAGGATTTTCAGAGTTGTATGCCAGGAAACAAAAATGAGACAAGGACCCAATATATATTTTGCAATATCATAAGTATGCATTATTCGACTCATTTTGGGTAAAATGGAAGTGAAGCTCAGAAAGATTAAGTAACCTACCTAACGTAGAATAATCAGTAAGAGGCGAAACAGAGATTCATTGCACTTATTTCAAAGACTTCCACCACTTCCATGTGCTTTCTTCTTTTTACTCATTACATTTAGACTCAAATAGCTTCTAAATTACCAATTTAAATAATTTATCATAAGCTCATAATTGCATAATTCTGTTACATTAGAATTTCATGATTCTCCTTTATGCACTAGAAATGTATCTTCTACTTTCTTGTACAGTAACCTTGCCACTCCTATCTTAACTGTTCAAACATACTTTGAATCATCCTATTTCCTAGAGAAATAAGCGCTTTCAAAAGTGATAAATTTACAAAGTACCTAGAAATATTTATTTTAAAGTTACACAAATTCGATTTTGTTGAAAGACAGCAATCTATCCATATATTCCTTTACCTCTTTTGATATCATATATTCATATTTCTTAAAAATATGAATTATTACACTATAATTGCCTGTTGTAAACAGTACTGTCGGAGCTAACTAGATTCATCTGCTTCCTTTTATCTATCTATTTAATATCTACTGAGTATTTGATGTTTTCGTTAATAGTGTCAAGAGCGATTTATGAAAGATAAGAAAGTATTTAACAGCAAATATGTAAATTAAATGTAAGGTCTGAATTTGCAAATTAATTGAACCAAAGCAAGAAAGAAAATTAAAGGCGGATTAATCTAAAGAAGGCAATAAAACAAAGAGTAATTGGTGGTTCAAAAGTAGAAGAGGTTTATTTTATTTTTTAAAATAAGTTTAGAGCAAAAGAAATTGGATCATAAGCAATCTATTGAGAAAGACGAATAAATATCTGATAGAGAATAACAGAATAAACCATCTTTTTAACATTCTCTTTATTCATTGTAACAAAGTAAGAAAATATTACTGAAAAAAGAAATCATCTACAACTATCTATAGCATCTTGGTTTCTTATTAGATTCTACTTAATACTGAAGTAGAATCTGGAAATAAGAAATGATTATCAATAAGAATATAATAAATCTTTAACATATGTTTCTTCAAAGAAACCTATAGAAACATTTACTTTACTCATTTGTATTATATCTAAATGGAAATACAAATAAATCATAATTAACTTACTGATAAAAAGCTGTGCCTATTTTTATATGTTGTTTCTACACTATTACTGTTTTGTTGTTCATTAGATAATCTGCACAGGTCCAAATTTGATGCAGTCAATATTTCTAATTTCTAGATTTTTTTTCTCATTGTGGAGAGATTAAAGTTATAGTTTGACCAATCTGGAACCATGCAGGATTTGACTCGAATCATAATTTTTCATTTAAGTTTGATTTTGTGGTTCAATATATGCCCAACTTTTGTCAGTTATCCTCATATAAGAAGTGAGGAAGAGCTGAGGATGATTTTGGCTCTCAGAAGCATAGCTAACTAAATGAAATCATTTACATATTCTCACTTTTAGCAAAGATATTCTTACATTTATTGATTGTTCAAAGAAGGATGTCCATACTGTGTCGTAAGGGTTCTCTGACCTGGATCAAAGGGGAAAATCAGAAAACTAAAAGATGGGAAAGTTTGGCAGGGATTGTCTTTTATAAACATTTAGATACATCATGCTGAGTTTTACAATTATTCTGAGATAGTTATTCCTCACAATTGGACACATATAGTCCTTTTTATTCCTCTATGTTACATAAAATTTGGTGATGTCTTTTTTCTTTTAAAATAAAATACATAGTTTCCATTTATGCAGAGGGAAACTTTTTAAAGCAGTGGTTAGTAATTGATTATTAAGAATTATAGGCAACTACTTCTTAATGATAGTAGGCATAGGGTATGATATTTTTGCTTTTGTTTTTGAGACAGTCTCACTCAATGGTATCATAGCTCACAGCAAACTCGAACTTGTGGACTCAAGCGATTCTTCTTGCCTCAGCCTCCAAAGTAGCTGGGACTACTGGTGCCCACCACAACACCCAGCTATTTTTTTTTTTTTTTTTTGTATCTTTAGTAGAGACAGGGTCTTGCTCTTGCTCAGGCTGGTCTCAAGCTTAAGCAATGAGCTCAAGAAATCCACCCACCTCAGCCTCTCAAAGTGCTAGATTACAGGTGTGAGCCACTGTGCCTTGCCAACATAGGGTATGATTGGCCCCAGTCTGAACAAATATCAAGTCCAGAATTCTTTTAATAACAGAGAGTCAAATTTTTCATAAGGAATTTGTGGTCAAATTTTCTTTTCCTTTCAACTTTTCTCTTGAGAAAAAAAACACCTGTGTTATGCCTACTTGTATTTTAAAGAACCAAAAGAGAAAATGTAGTAGCATATATATCTACTCTGCATTTTCTTAAATGGGCCTTTTCCATCCATTTTTAGTTGGACAAAACATCTGAAATGCAACCCCACATTTTCTATTGCTTAATCAAAATCAAATTCAGGCCATATACTTTAAATTCTTCTTTGAGGCCCTCTGAGTCAGGGTAGGTTATATAAAGATAAATATGCCGTGGAGCCTGCCACTCAGGGGCTCACCCTAGTTTTATGAAGACCATCATATTGTGTGGACATGTGACTCCAAAGGAAAGTGTAGGTTAAATAGGGGATTTAACCCTATTTAAGGAACCCCTGGCCACCTATCTTTTCTAGTTGATAGGGTGTGTCTGAAGTAATATAGTAGGGGTTATGTACTAATGGCTTTTAAAATAAAGCCTGCGCTGTGACTAAGCACTCTGCCCAAACCTCACTCACCACTTCTTTTTAGTCCCTTATCTATGAATAGGTAGCATTTACCAGATTCAAAGAAGAAAAAAAATAAAAAATATCTTCTAAAAAGTATCTTTTTTCTAATGCAAAATTATGTCAAACTGAAACCAAAGCAAAGATATTTATGTTCAGAAACTTATCCTAAAGAAGTTTTCTATTTCTTAAAGTTAGCAATCATTACCATCAAGTAAATATTTTGAAAGTTGTATCCTTGATATGTGTACTTGTGATATACCTTAGTGCTATGAAAATCTGGGTGATAACTTTGTTCCCTGGATTCTCATTCTGCGCAATTGCCTAATTTCTGGTGTATATATACACTGCAGATTTCACCATCATTTAATGAAAACGCATTATACAAATTCCCTCTGGAAATTAAATTGGAGAGACATGCTTCCACAAACCTGACATATCTCTTGGAATTGATGCCTCCTAACACAGTGTATTTTAAGTCAATTACTCTAATGGTTCTCAAAGAATGTGTTTGAAACTCATCACCCTGCATTATTCTCAAGAGCCAGTCTTTAAGTACAGAGACTACATACACTCTTAGCAACAGATGCCCTCGGTGGAAGATGAGCCTGTCAGAAAGTCTCTGCCACCTGCTTTTGCCCATCATTATTCCCTTAATAACTCCCTACCTGTGGGCACGTTGAAACACCAAAGAGAAGTGTCATTCCCAAAAGTACCACTACAAAAGCAATACTTATGAGGTTGGCACAAGACAGCCAGCTGAACAGCATTTCCCAGTACCCTGCTGCAATATGTCATTTTGGAAAATGCCATGTTAGTGGATGTGACTTTGGGAATTAACTTAATAACAATAATAATAAAAATGGCTGGTACTTAGCAAGGGAAGTTTCTTTCATCCCAAAGGGCCCACAAGTGCTTCAAACTCAGACACGTGGTCAACTCTGAGCAGAAGGGTGAGAGCACTCAGCATAGGAATGAGAGCTCGGAAAATGATCACCCAGGAGGACAGTATCCACTCTAATGTTAAAGAGGTACAATAAGCTTTTTATTTTCCACATGGAGCGATATAACCTTGGATTTTTTTTTCCCTTCAGAAGGGTGTCCGGACATCCAAAATAGGCTTTTGTGTCCTACTCTAAGTAGAAACTGTTGTATGTTAAGAAAAAATTGACCTTGCCACTCTGGAGCTCTGGTTTAGAATGTATCAAAACGGATCCAGATCACATTGGCATACTTTTTACTTACTACCCAGGATCTCAATGCAACCACCCCATTAAAGAGAGGTACTATTAAAATATCAGCCAAGTGGGTTTCAACTTGAAAGAGAGCTAATGAAGGTTGAATTGCTGGGTAATTTTGACCCTCTCAGACCTTGTTCCCAGCAAAGGTTTCATCACACTGGGTAAGAGCTTTTTGATCTTGCTGAATGAAACTACCAGAGTTGAGACTGGCTGATTTCTTAGGTTCATTTATTATCTTCATGTACGATGGCCACTCTGAGCATATATTCCCTGATTCATACCAAGAAATGTTTGTGTGCAAATGACTGTCAAGAGAATTATTTTCTGGAGCCATGATTACTTCTCTGTCTTTAACATAAGCATGACTTAAGCATTAATCTTTGAAAAATTTTATCTGAAATTACTGTGATTTAGAACATGCTACTCTAGTATCAGAACAGTCTAGGCAGTTTGTCCTCAGGCTCTGCTGATAATCACAAACCAACCACCTAAAATGAATTTCTTTGTAAAAGTTTGACTTCTCCCAATTGATTTGAAGATTTCTAGATTATTCCATCATTTTGGCAAAATGAAAACTTATTTTTCTTCCCTGCCAAACCTGTATCGCATCAAGCTTTTTTAAAAGTTCATCTAGTACTTTTTTCTCTAAATTTACTTTATGAAAATGTGACTATTGACCCCTTCATCGTACACAGGCTTTCCAAATGGTTTGAGGAATGTATACACGATGCCCACACAATGGTTCTTTTTACTGTCCCTTCTGTCATTTCACAGGAATTTGCCTTCTGGAATTGACAAAAGCTAATTTATAACCTGGAAACAAAATCTCCATGACCCAGAAACTTATAAGCTTATGCTCTATTGTATTTGTTTCAAATCTAGCTGGTCCTGGCCGTTTACCAAGATCTAATGAATGAAAATCTCTGGAACAAGGAACGTACATTTTAAACACTCTTCTTAAGAGTGACGCATCAGTTAAAAGTTTTATACAACTAGGAATAAAAACTTTAAAAACTTGAAAACCGAAGGCTTAAACACAGTATAAGTTTCTATCTTTTCCATTTTTCCTTTAGAAATTAGGACATAGGCAATGCCAAGTTGGTAACTAAGTTTTACCATGTCAGTGGAGCCACTATTTTATTTTTCTTCTCCGCCGTTTTTAATCATGGTTTCCATCTTTTTGGATACTTCATGTTCCAAAACAGCAGTCCAAAAAGAGATGAGGTGGGAAATAGAGCACTTTCAAGTTAAGTGATTTCCCTTTAAGCAGGCTTCCCAATATCCCAGATAATACATACACACATATCTCCTAACCCAAAGTTTATACAAGAGACTTTACCAAGATATATCATCTAATACCTGAACACCTTGCCATCTCAAATAAAATTGAGTCCTGTTTTAGGGAAGTAGAGGAAACTAATAACCACAGCCACAAATTATCAACACATTTGGAAATAAGTGGTCTAACCAGCTTAGCTAATTGTAATTAATGAATTTACCATAAATTATTATATAGTCAATCAAATAAAACAATGACTAATACTAACTCCAAAAAACACTTATAATTTGCCAGGGACTGGCCTGACAGCATTAAATGATTTATGCAATTTTATCTTCACCCAAATGCTATAAAGTAAGCTTTATTACTAGTCTCATTTACCTGATTAGAAAACAGGTACAGAGAGGTTTAATAATTTTTCCTAGATCACACAGCTGGTAATTGGTGAAGGTCGGAGCCTCAAACAGCCATAAGTCTACACAGCCTATTTATTTCCAAATTATACACAATTTTCTTATGAGAAGCAGTGTCAAAATTTTGAGTATTTTACATATAGTTATAACTGAGACAGAGCAAGCTTATTGCTTTTTTAGGCACCAGCTCTTTGATGCTTTTGCAACCTTCATTTTTAAACCAGAGGCAAAATTATAATTTATCTTGATAGAGAAAATTCTCCTAAGAAAAACTGACAACCTTGTAAAGTTATTAAGATATTTTGATGTCAAAATCCTTTTTTATCCCACAGAAACTGCCATGTCTAGCAAAATCCCTAAAGTGAATCTGCCAAAGTTCCTTAGGTTTATAAGGCCTGCTTTTATACCACCTCCACATCTGTGAAATCTTTTTTCACAGCACTTGAGAATGTACCGCATGTAACGGAATTGGACGTTACTGAAAAACTCAGCGGACTCAGTCCACTGTGGCTAGTAAATGAGTTTTTGTAAGAGAATATCGGGAAGTCCAATTCCATTATCACATACATGGTCTCATTCACAATTCCAGTAGACAGAACTCAACAAATATTTTTGTTACATCAAGTCTATATGAACCATCACACATGACATTAAAAAAAAAAAAGAATTTTCAATCTTGGATGTCTGTCACTAGAAACTTTGCGTGATCTCAGGGAACATTGCCTAATACACTGAGCCTCAAGGTAATCACTTATAAAATTCAGGTTGCAGTGAATGAGCCCCAGAGCTTTTTCCAGTGACACATTTCTGTGTTCTTTTCTCTGACCTTGCCTTAAATAGTATTATATTCTACAGTGATCTGTGTACTACCCTAGAATAGTCAGGGGTCAGTACAAATTGAATTATTGGATGGGTAGATTTTCAAATGGGAGAAGAGACAAGTAGAGACAGAGAAATAAATGTGTGCGTTTGTATATTTACAAAGTAATTTCCCAGCCCCGAAAAAAAATCATATTAAACTTTAGCTTTCACCTTTCATTCTTTAACACATACTTCCTTACGAAACAGCTATATCTTTTAAAATTTTTATAATGAGTGTTATCAAACAGGAAAAAGAAAGAAAAAGAAAGAGTACAAAGAACATTCACACACCCACAACAACTCAGCAGCATTCAGTGGCCACCATTCTTTATTTAGCTATACTCCTCGACATTTTTGGCCTTAAAAATAAAGTAAATCTCAGACACACCTCTCACCGATAAGTAAAAATTTCAAAAAGCTATACTTATGCTTAAACTACCTTCCAATCTACTATATAAAGTGGAATATTCTATAACAATTAAATTCTGATCTGTTATTTTGTTTCACATATAGCTATAATCCTAATTTTTTAAAATTCTCGAAGGTGGGGCTTTACCATGGCTGACTAAGAGCCCTTCATGCCCACATCTCCCACTTAGAAGAACCCAAATGGTGTATGTATAGTCATCTTAAATAGGTAATTCAAGAGAGAGTGCTTGATTTAAACAGAGAAGTTACAGGAAACATAAAAAACAAGGAAAAGAAAGAGGCAGCCTGCTAGCTCAGGACGGGCTGGTAGCTGGGGGTGACTTCCCAATGTGGGGAAGGGCGACTGAGTGACTTCTGGACCTACAGCCCCACTGTGGAATCATCCTGGCCTTGGGAGAACCCCTCAACCCCTTCAGCTCTGAAACTAATGAGGGGAGCTGCCAGGAGACCATGGAGTGAAACTGATCCAGGAAGGGCCTCACAGTGGGTCTCATGCCCTTTCTGAGACTGAAGCAGTGACAGCAAAGTGCAGGGGTATTAGCTCAGCACAGCTGCCGCCCCCCCACCACGGGCTCCACTGGGGGCTCATCCCCCCCCATCCCGCCCGCCCCAGAGCCTGCCTAGCCCAGCTTCACACCCTCCTTCCTTTACAGTAGTAAAAATTAGTAGAAGTAGCAAAATAATAACCTAAAAACTCTTTTATTTAAACACTTTACATTCTTCTGGGAAAATTATCTCAGCACATCAACTTATTTTTTCAATTTGATGTCAGTTCACAATATTAATGGGAGTGGCAAGAAAAATGATTAAAAATAATTCAGATGTGTAAAGTGGCTATTTCTGTCATGTAACATTAAATCAAATTTTAAAGAATCTTCATCAGTGCTATGACTTCAAAATTTACAGTGGCCTATCGTGTTCAGCTTTATTTCTCTATAGATTTGGCTTTTCCAGGTATTTTGTATAAAGGAAATGGTATAATACATAGCCTTTTGCATTGGACATCTTTGACAGGCTCCCCACCCCTCCACATTGTAACCTGTATCAGTATTTTGCTGCTCTATTGCTGAATAGAGGGTTTCATTGTGTTTATTCTCCAGTTCATAGACATTTAGACTGCTTTCAGTTTGAGACTCTGACGGAAAGGCCACTATGAATATATGGCATATACTGTATATATGACTATATGTATATATTCTGATTGAATATTGAATCTATGTATACATATTCTTTGTATGGACCCATTTTTTTTTAATAATGTGCTGGCTTTCTGCATACATTTAAAAGGATAAATACACCTTTCAATGCAGAGGAAAGAGACAGGCATTGCTCTAGCACAGGGTCAAATGGACCCATGTTTTTAATTCTCTTGGGTAGATCACAAAAAGTGGAATTGCTGGGTCATATACGTGCATTTGTTAAACCTCTTTGAGTTACTGCCAAACTGATTTCTACAATGCTTCTACTGTACCACATTTCTCACATTTTGCAATCCTAGCAGCAATGCACGAGTGTTCCGGTTGGTCTGTATCTCCCTCAACAGTATTATCCCTCATTTTTCCTATAGCAGTTACTGTGAATGTACACAAACTCATCTTAGAAAAAGCGCTACCTCCCTCAGTGTCAAGCATCACTGCAACCACCTTTGCGGTGCTCACCTCGGGGACTCAGGCACAGACGCCGGTCCCCGGTCCGTCCTTCAAGGCAATTTTGAAACTGTTTCTCTGGCATGGCCATCAGAGCTGTCAACACACAAGATAGGACAATTAAGTTCATGAACGCATCCTAGAACATGTGCTTCGTACCTCATTGCTGTGTATCACTATGGCCACCTGCAAAGTACCCCCCTTGGCCACAAAGATATTCAGCAATGACTTATATCACACAACGAGTTATAGTCAGCAATGAGTTATATCGCACATCTTCTAGGATGAATTTGTGAATTTAATTATCTGACCTGGTAGAGAGGTTTCTTATCATGCTTTTTATTTGCAATTATCTAATGGCGAATGATGATGAGCATCTTTTCATATGCTTATTAGCCACTTATATATCTTTCTTGAAAATGATTATTGAAATCGTTTTCCCATTCTTTTTTTTTTTTTTTTTTTGCAGCTTTTGGTAGGGGCTGGGTTTGAACCCACCACCTCCGGAATACGGCGCCCTACTCCTTTGAGCCAAGGGCGTTTCAGTTTTCCCATTCTTAAAATCAGGTTTTCTTATCTTTGAGTAGTAATACATTTTTACGAATTTTGATACAAGTTCTTTATCAAGTATGCTATTTGTCTTTATTTTCTCCTGGTCTTTGGTGTGAGTTTTAATTTTATTAATGGAGACTTTTGAACTATAGAAATTTTTAATTTTTATAAAATTCAACTTATTAAATTTTCTATTATGAGTTATGCTTTGGTGTTTTGTCTAAGAATTCTTTTTCAAAGATCACAGAGTTTGGCCCGGTGCCTGTGGCTTAACGGGCTAAGGCGCCAGCCATGTACACCTCAGCTGGCGGGTTCGAATCCAGCCTGGGCCTGCCAAGCAACAATGACGGCTGCAACCAAAAAATGGCCGGGTGTTGTGGCCGGCACCTGTAGTCCCAGCTACTTGGGAGGCAGAGGCAAGAGATTCGCTTGAGCCCAGGATTTGGAGGTTGCTGTGAGCTGTGATGCCACGGCACTCTACCCAGGGTGACAGCTTGAGGGTCTGTCTCAAAAAAAAATAAAAGATCACAGAGCTTTTCTTATTTGCTTTTTCTTAGAAGTATTTTTTTCAGTCTTACATTAAAATAATTACCCATTTTGAAATAATCTCTATGTATTGTGTGATGTTTAAACATCTGTTTACCTTTTACCCGTGGACATCTGGTTCTATCAGATATTGAAAAGATTATCATTTCTCCCAATGAACTGACAATATTTCATCTGTGTTGAAAATAATCATAAATATAAGGATTTATTTCTGAACTCACATTTTTATACCCTAATTTCTGTTCTATTGATGTATATATCACACTGCCTTGATTATTTTAGTTTTATAGTAAGTTTTGAACCTGATAATTAAGTTCTTCAAACTTATTATTCTTGAATATTGTTTCGATAACTATATGTACTTTGTATTTCTACATAAATTTCAGGAGCAATTTGTTGATTTCTGCAAAAAGGCCTGATATTTTGATAGGGATTACATTGCTTTTTATGAGCAAATTTGGTAAAATTGCCATTTTAACTATCTGAGTCTTCCTATCTATGAACATGAATGTGTCATTATTCATGTAAGCCTTCTCTCAGAAATATTTTATACTTCTCATTGTGCAAACCTTGCACATATTTAAGAATAATATTTTAAGTACATTTTTGGTAATAGTTTGAATGGAATTGCTTTTTAAATTTTTATTTGTGGAATTTTATTGTTTCTAGAATGCAGAAATCCAATTAACTTTTGTATATTGTCCTTGAACTCTGAGATCTGCTAAATTTTTTTGTTAAAGTAGTATTTTGTAGATTTCTTGGAATCTTCTCTGTAGATGATCACGCCATCTGTGAATAAAGATAATTTTATAACCGGTTTTCTTTCCAACATTTTTTTGATATTTCACTAGCTATAACTTTCTGTTAAGCTTTAAATAGCAGTATCCCCTGTTCTTGATTTCATGGGGGAAATAATTCAGTCTTTTATAATAAAATATGACATAAGGTTTTCTTTTGTTTTTCTTTTACAAAGAAGTGTTTTGTGAGTTTGAGAATGTTTTCTTCTATGTCTTGTTTAAGAAACCTGGGACATTTTATAATTAATAATTCTCTTTATTTACCTTTTACATGTCTATTTGCATTTCTAGTCTTCCTTAAGTTAATTTTGGTGGGTTTAGCTTTTGTTAAAATTTGTGCATTTTTTCTAACTTGTCAAATTTCAGGCATATATTATTCATAGTAATTTTTTAAATGTTCCATAGAGTCAGTAATAATTTTCCTTTTTAGTTTTGGTAATTCTTGGGCTCTCTCTTTTTATCACTTGGTCAGTCCAGCTAAATGTTTGTCAACTCTGTTGATCTTTTCAGAGAAAACTCTTAGATATATCGTTGTTTAGTTCTATTGTTTTGTGTTATCTATATCACTGCTTTCTCTTTAATCTTATTTTTTTCTCTATATATTTTAGAATAAGTTTGTTTTTTTATCCAGTTTCTTAATGTCTGAGTTGATATTTTTCTGCTTCTGATATATGTATTAAAAACTGTTACATCAATAAATTCTGAAATCAATTCAGAAATCAATAAATTCTGATACGTTATGTCTTTTATTCTGAAATATCTTCTAATTTTCTTCACGATTTCTCCTTTGATCCATGGGTTAGAAGTATGCTGGTTAATTTTAAAGTATTTAATTTCCTATATTCCTTTTGATGTTGATTTCTAATTTAATTCTGCTGTGGCTGGAGAACATCCTTTGCATAACGTCAATTCTTATAAATTAATAGACTTGTTTTATGGCCTAAAATGTTCTATCCTAAAGAATATTTCTTGTGCACTTCAAAAGAATGTACATTCTGTAGTTAGGATGAGTTAGCTAATAGCTAATACAGCTTTTTTGGAAAGAAGTATGGAGTATCCTCAAAGATCTAAAAGTAGACCTTCCATTTGATCCTGGAATCCCATTACTAGGTGTCTACCCAGAAAAACAAAAACCATTTTACCCCAAAGACATTTGCACCAGAATGTTTACTGCAGCACAGTTCATAATTGCCAAGTCGTAGAAGAACCTAGGAGCCCACTAATCCATGAATGGATCAACAAACTGTATATGTATGCCTTTAATACTATTCAGCCATTAAAATGGAGACTTTCGGCTCGGCGCCTGTGGCTCAACGGGCTAAGGCGCCAGCCACGTACACCTGAGCTGGCGGGTTCGAATCTAGCCCGGGCCTGCCAAACAATAATGATGGCTGCAAACAAAAAATGGCCAGGCGTTGTGGTGGGTGCCTGTAGTCCCAGCTACTTGGGAGGCAGAGGCAAGAGACTCGCTTGAGCCCAGGAATTGGAGGTTGCTGTGAGCTGTGATGCCACAGCACTCCATCCAGGGTGACAGCTTGAGGCTCTGTCTCAAAAAAAATAAAATAAAATAAAAAATAAATAAAATGGAGACTTTCCATCCTTTACATTTACCTGGATGGAGCTGAAACACATTCTTCTTAGTAAAGTATCACAAGAATGGAAAAATAAATATCCCAATGTACTCGGTACTAATATGAAACCAATATACAAACAAATGCTCATACAAATAATAAAACACAAATGTAGCCTAGAATGGGGGTACAGGGACAGGGACAGGGGAGGACGTTTAACAGAAGGAATGGGGGTACAGGGACAAGGGACAGAGGAAGATGATTAACAGAAGGAGGGCGGGCATGCGGCGGGATCTCAGCTACTGTGCACGTTGCGAGGTAGAGGCACCACATCCCCCCTGGGTAGAGGCTCTTTTACAACTGGAACTTTACCCTGGAAGTGAAAACAATGCAACCTAAAAATTTGTACCCTCATAATAATTTCAAATAAAAATAAATTAATAAAGTATCTTTGCTCTCTCCAATTCATCTTTCCTGTTTCTGTGTTACTTGACTTCATAAATACTCTGCCTTTTTCAGAGAAGAAAGTCCCCTGAGCTGCTTTGCCCTCCATGTTACATTCACCAGTCTTTAATCTTTCTTGTTTCTTTTTTTTCCTCTGGATTAGGTATACCAACCTTAACCTTTGCTTTTTCTCTTTTTTTGCTGGCTTGGATGAAGGGAAATTTATTTTTTTCCTTTCCGAGTGCCAACCACTATAATATATCCACTTTTCTTTGTATTATTGAGTTCTTATTCCACTAGCCTGGCCAACATGATCATTTTACCCCAAAATTCACAGACAAACTTTTTTTCCATGTATTTTTCTATTTCTCACTTCTATTTAATTTGTGAAAAGTCTTGAACAACATTGCAGAGTCACTGATTTCACATTGTCACCATCCTTACCCTGTACCATACGGCTTCAGAGCCTAAGACTGCAAAAGCATTAGGATCAGAATGCTTTGGGGGCATTGTTTCTTATTTGCTAGCTCTAGTAATCTATCAGTTCTTATCTTAATTCACCATAATTTCCCATTATTGCTTTTTTCTAAACTACAATAGCCTCCAAACTGATTTCTCCTTTCTCATCTGTTCTCATTCTAAACTATTCTACACTCTATAGCTCATAAAAATCATATACAGCTCTAATCACACACATGTCTCCCTAAAACAGGGTCAGTTAAATGTTAGAAATCCTAATGATCAGATGTAAACTCAAATTGTTAAATATCATTATTTACAAATTAATTGCCAAAATGGTTTCATAACTGCATATGCACACACGCTGTTGTTTTTTCTTTGGTACCCATTGACCGGTGTAGATGCTCTAAATTAATAAAAACAAACAGTAGTACAGACCAAATTTTTACCTTCTGACCCTAAAATTAGCTATAAGATGTCAGGTAACCGTCTTCACTTTCTTACCTTGCTTAATCCCTTATCTGTACTATAAAGGATTTTGCTTTATTTGATCTTAATGGGTCTTTGCCACTCTTAAAAGCTGTGCTTTTATGACTAACACTTTTTTTTAAGACATTGACTATTGATGTTCAATTTCATCTGATCCAGATCACTTATGAGTCTCTAAGGCAAAAACACAGCTGCATAAAATGCGTAAGCTATTACCCAGTTTCATCAGACAGCCTTAATGCTGTATTTGACTAAATTGTCCCCTCACACACACGTTAGAAGTAATGCTGATTTTCTTTTCAAAGAAAAAGAAATACATTGGGTATTCACAAACTCAGTCTTAAATACTCCCCTGCTCTTTAGACTAATGCTGAAATCTAAAAGTAGCTGTACAGACATGATCTTCTGTCAGTTTAAACAGAATCTCACTGATCCACCTGACATTAATTCATTGAAGTCATCCTCTTATGAGCAATAGAGAGGAAAGCTGTCAGATAGTTTCTGCCGCAGCTGAAATGCAGCTGCCAAGGTTTATTTTTCGTGCTGTCAGAAGGAGAGGAGGCTTGTTCTCAGCGTTCCACGTCTGCTTTCATTATTCCGAAATTTACGAGCACGGTATGCTGTTTGCTCTCATAAAAGTGGAGTAGATTCTTATGGTATACAAAACCAGTGCTCTTCTTAGAATTAGAAGCATTTGTAATTTCAATATTAACTAATATTCGATATTTTTATTTGTGGAAGATAAAACTTAATTTTGGATAATTAGTATAACAGAATGCCCTCAAAAAAAACAGTGTATTATCAGCCATGTGAGGTCAAGACAGAATTCTTAAGCCCTTTTAATAATGTGTTACTCATCTATTTACTTAAGTTCTGTTTGTCAAGTTAATTAAATGTCTCAAGTGGTTTAGGGCTCACACTCACTCGTAAGTGTCAAAAGTGTGAGTGGTTCTCAGTGCATGTCAAGTCATCAGCCTTGAACCAAGTGTGACAAAGGACCTGTGATTGTACTTCCTGGTAAACACCAGAGCAATATGGGCCATGAAAAAGAGAGATGTGGAGACATTGCTGTAGGATATAACCAATGAGTTATGGGACCATTCAGTAATTACCATGCAGCCCAAAGCTATCATTAAGCAAAATTTTAAAAAGGGATTCCTTCCCCAAGATAAGGTATGGCCATCTCCTAAAACACTGTTGTGATAAATATGCCAACCTGTGATGACACAGTGTGAATTTGCCTCCTGTCAGAGTATAATGCACGTGCCCAGTGCTGAAGGGGATGAGGAATCAGCACTGCTCTTGCCCTTATGGGGAAACATAGGAAAATAAAGTTACATAAAGGAATGGTCACACTATGTGATAAATATCACTTGGGAAAATAAATAAGTGCCTGAAAAAACAGAATAATAATTTAGAAGGAGCTCTTGGAGAATGCCCCTTTGGGATATTGACACTGAGATCTCAATGAGAAGACAGCTGGCCATGTGAGAGTGTGGGAAAGAGCAGAGAGAACTACATGGGAAGAGGCTGTCTTGATGCACCTGGGATGCTATTGCAAAAACACCCCAGACCGGGCAGCATTTAAATAAGCAGCATCCATTTTCACAGTTCTGGAGCCTGGGAAGTCCTAGCTCGAGCAGCATTCACAGCGTTTGCCTGTTTATTGTAACACATGGTGAAATGTTCTAAGCAGATCTAGAGATCTAGTCAGTGATTCAGCTATCTAAGCTGGACGTTTTTGGTACCTATACTCTGAAATGTAAAAATAATGCCTAGAAGAACTAAACCACATTATAAAAAGTATATTCAGTGCTCAGAGTTACCTATCAAAATCTAACTCTGTGCCAGTCTATTAGAGGCCTTGTGGTATGGCTGGTGCTAACAAGTGGCCTTCACTATCAGTTCTCAATCACTAGATCTGTAGGTTAATGCCTCTCTGTCGTTCACAAAGAACCATTTTTAGAAACACAATCCGGGTAACTGTGGCATGGCCCCCTGCGTTCTGCGTTTATAAAAGTAGACTTCTAATTTCCAACCATTTTTGTATATCCCTGGCCTAGGAAAACAATCTGGTGACCCATTTCATTCACTTTTTTAAGTGATTGGTACTTTCCAAATGAAGCTCATTAAATTAGTATGTTAAAGAGAAGAGCGTGATTTCTGGAGTACAATACATGCATGGTCTGGAATTTAGTAAGTGAACTGAAAAGCTTGACCCACAAGACTCGGCTTCATAAAAGTTGCCCAATTCTATTTATTATTCAATGTTAAGAGCAGCTTTAAAGTGGGTGATTTCTTAATTAAATGTATTGCAAAGCTCTTGGTATAAATCCCCCCGCCCTCATCATGGGCTCATTAAACTTTACCACATCAATTTTTCAAAACACGTTTTAGCTTTACAACAATGACATTTTAATTCCATATTTCATACACAGAAAGATATATTTTTATAAAGTAGGTTTTAAGAGCATATTTGGAACCCTTGGATGTTTTCAAATGGACAGTCCTCTGTGGATCAGAATAGGCTGGCCAATGGACTTCCAGCCAGAGGCCTCACTCCTTGAGGTTGCCATGGGAGAGGGAGAGACTCACAGCAGGACTTCTCGCTCTCACCATAAAATGTTAGCCAACACCCAATCACTTCACTGTTTTGCCCGCAAGAGACAGAAGTGATAAAATTCATAGGAAAAAACAATATTGAGAACATACTTAGAGCTTATAGACACCAGGCCCAGTGATGACCATGAGACAGAAGCCTACCTATAGTGGTGCTTTCATTGGGCTGGGATTATTGACACGTGTCTTTATATGCATATATAAGATGAGCATTATTACTGAAAGTTGAAGGACAGCCTCTGGGGAGTCATGAACTCTTTCACGATCTTGTCTGTGACCTCCTTGCCCCAGGCCTGGTGGTGCTCAGTAATCAAGAGCTGCAGAACCTCTGTGGGCATCTGTCTGAGCTGCCCGGTGAGCACAGCTCCACTGGTATAATCCTTCCTGATCTGCTCTAGCTTGTGGTCATCCTCGAGAAAGACGTCAGGTCATGAAAGACACGTCCACATCGCAGTTGCCCCCAAAGTGCCGGTGCTCCTCAACGGCGTCTCTCACCCCATAAAATACATGTTTATTGACCTTGGTCTTGATGTGCTTGGTGGTATTGATGAGGAAGGTGAAAAAGTTGGGGTCACTGGTGCTTATTTTGGTTTGGGCACCCTGCAGGGACGGGAAGAAGGTTGAGGCATCAGGGCTGGTTTAGGATGGCTGGTTTAGGATAGCCGATTCTGGGCCAATGTCCCTCATCATTCTAAAGTAAGGATCCTGGTCAGTGGCATATAGGATAAGGCACTGGATGTCCATCCTGTCCTGGAAGATCTGTGGGAATGAGCTGCTGAAGGAGGGAGCAGCCTGGATGGCAGGAAAGCTCATCTTCCTGATGCTGTGACTGTCAGTGAAACTGAAAATCCTTTTCACTTGGTTGAAGGTAACATACTCCCGAATCTTCACCACATTCTTGTAGAAGCCTGGGCTCATCCCCACACAGTTGAGGCCAGAAAACATGAAAGTCTTATAGATATCAAAGCCACAGGAAATGATGTCCTTGGCATTCTCCATGGCATAGCCATAGGCCTGTCCCAGAGTCAGATACTTCTCATCATCCGTCATCTGAATGACCAAGGGCACATTAAACACATCTTGCAGCCATTTTGTGAAAATAAATAGGATGAGGTAACCTAAGTGCATTGCTGCAAAAGAGATGCCTCTGCCCGTGTCAAGATAAAATGCCTTCTTATTTTCAGAGGCATCGAGAACCTGGTTCATATCTCTGAGTAAGAAGAAGATGCCTGCATGCAGGAATCAGTGTGGTCTTTGGCCAGTGGCTCTCTCTATTCGGTTTACCAGCTCTTTGTCAGTTTTACTGCTTCCAAATCAAACAATGAGCTATTCATAGTTGATGGCTTTTACACTGCTTGTGCATACTGTCCACGGCTCCACAAAATCCTCTTCCACTTCTACGGCACCTGACGCATGATTATTCTCAGATGCGGTGTTCTTGGGAGGGAAGTCAGCTTTGTAATCCTCTCTGTGGCAGCTTTGTAGCCCATTTTTAAAGACAGCAACATCTTCCCTGGAGAATTTGGTGCCTTTCCAGTTTTGAGGAACTAACACAGTCTCTTTGGAAAGAAGTATGGAGAATCCTCAAAAAGCTAAAAAGGAGACTCACCCATTTGGTCCTGCAATCCCATTACTGGGTATCTCCCCAGAAGAAAAAAATAATCATATTACCATAAGAACATTTGCACTCAAATGTTTATAGGGGTTCAATTATAATTACTAAGATGTGGAAACAACCCAAGTGCCCATCAACCCATAAATGGATAAATATACTGCGGTACATGTATATCATGGAATACTATTCAGCTTTAAAGAAAGATGGGCACTTTTATATTTACCTGGAAAAATTTAGAGAACATCCTCCTAGGTAAAGTATCACAACAATGGAAAAGCAAGCATCACATGTACTCAATACTAATACAACACTAGCAGATGAACAACTACATGCCCACATGAGAGAAAAACACATTTAAAAATCAAGAAAAGAGGGGATTTGGAAAGCTCTTACCTAATGGGTACAATGTAGGGGTATATGGCACACCTCCTGGGTGAAGGGCCCAAATACAACTTGAATTCTACCTTATAAATGCAAAAACATAACCTACTTGTATATATACTTATATTAATCTGATATAAAAAATAAGATAAATGCAAAAAATTTTGACAAACCCCAAATGAATTCAGCCACTATTAATACAAAGTTTCTTGTGACCATAATGAGTTCTCAAGGTAAATCCAGCATGAAATATTTAAACGCATTTTGTTCAATTTCACCAAATACACATAAAAAATTGAAAATAGTAAGTCTAGGACTAGGACTACTAACTTCAGCAAAATTACATTGAGTAGATCTAGTTTATTTTAAGTTATGAAAATACCATTTTAAGAGAAAGAATAAACAAAAAATACTCTGCCATTTAGAGAACAATGTAGCTTCATAGTAGAAAAAAATCAGACCAATTCATTCTTAAAGTTTGTTTAATGCTATCACTTTGCATATTCTCCTAGTCTTAGAAAACTACGAAGCTATTTATTTTAGAAATAGAATTTAAATTACTAAATATAATAGTTCCCTCTAGTATAAATCAGCTCACTACTTATGAACTCCATTATAATAAGTAAATTTGTTCAATATGCAGATCAAATTCTAATGTTAATGAACCTCTTTCTAGTAAATCCTGAATAATAAAATTCAAACAGAATTCTAATTATAATTTATATGAAATTTGATTTCTGTTTTGATAAATTATTTCTTTATGGTTACATGCATTTTAATTGAAAGGGTAATGATTCTATGTAACCAAAATTTTTAGTTGTGAAATATTAACTAGGATGTATGAGCTACCTACACCATAAGTGAGAAGTGCCAGGCTTAGGGTGAATCAATTAGAAAGGGGATGAAAACACCTGGAAGTACAAAGAACCAGAGATGAAGGCAGTTCATTCAACTGTGGGACTGAAAGACAGAAAAAGAATCAAACTCTTCCTGACCAAGAGACACTCCAGACATAGCCAAGAGAATCATTAAATTACCTACGGCTGTATGTGCTCTTGGGTCTGTCCTAAAATATGGACACAAACAGTTATCAATAGAGAATAGGGATCAAAAAATATAAGAGAAAGGGGGAGGTGCCTGTGGCTCAGCGAGTTGGGCGCCGGCCCCATATACCAAAGGTGGTGGGTTCAAACCTGGCCTCAGCCGAACTGCAAAACAGAAAAATAGCCAGGCGTTGTGGTGGGCGCCTATAGTCCCAGCTACTCGGGAGGCTGAGGCAAGAGAATCGCCTAAGCCCAGGAGTTGGAGCTCTCTGTGAGCTGTGTGATGCCACAGCACTCTACCAAGGGTGATAAAGTGAGACTCTGTCTCTACAAAAAAAAAAAAAAAAAACTGTTGTCTTTGTTTTTTCATTGACGCTCATTAGGTAAA